>JAZHYW010047753.1:0-18495 GCA_037355805.1 Ixodes ricinus | reverse complement strand
TACTAAAAGCTCACTCCTTCAGCGCGAAATGTCTTCCTTTGCTAATCACAAAGTGTGAATGCGCAGGCAGCGTAAAACCAAATCACTCGCAGAAGCCAACGAACTCATGCGCTGAAGGCGGACTGAGCTTGTAGTCTCAGCTTAAGAGTGACCGGAGTGTAGTTGGTACATGGTCAGTAATGGTGGTGAAACAGCTGGAACATTAAAGAATTACACAAAGACGGGACAATACACACACACGAAGCTGCATGGTGGTGGGAAAACAGCTTGAACATTAGAACTATTACACAAAGAAGAAGCAATCACTCAATCTCTAAGTGACGAGCTGCAGTCGCACTGACGTCAACGATTGCGCCGTAAACCATTAATAAAATAAAGCGTTTACTCAAAATTTGCATCATCGTGTTACCAGTGAGCTACGTCGCGGAGCCTCATGGCGAATGCTATCGCAATTCATAGACAGCAAACAGTAGTGGTATCTGCAGCCAATTTTGTTATATATTTAGATTGCACGTAATATTTTTTTGCCCGTTTGTGTTTCCATTGCTGCGCTAGCGTGTTATTTATCAGTTTGGTTTCCCATTCTTTTCGAAGAAAACAACATTCGAAATGACTGGTCAACAAATACGCAATACACACAAGCATAACTTTATCTTGAATAAGGGATCTGACTTTTATTTTTTACGGTGCATGTTCCAGAGTTGTCCAGGGACTGAGTTCGAAATTAGGGTCAGACTGCTCCTACATAATATAAAATGACAGTCTGCGAAACATGAGTCACCGCAATATCCGTGGTTCGAATGCCGCCTGCCCATGCTTACAATTAAACTCATTGCCAGGCGGCATTCGAAGCCCAAATCTCGCTGAGGCTCGCGCTCGAAGTGGTTTGCACACTGTCTTTTGTATGATGTATTATGTATGATGTATGATGTGCAAGCTGCAGTGTGACCCCGGCTTTAGTAAACTCCGGTTAGAAAAGTATTGAATTCATATACATCCGCACTATTTCTAAGCTCCTGTGGAGCGAAAGACCAGGTCACGTCGGTCTCTCTCACCCTGTCATAGCTAATGATACCGTCAAATTGTTGAATTCGATTCCAACAATTTCAAAATTTGCCGAACTAAAATTCTCCGATGATTTTTGTTTTTGGCTAATAAAGCCAACACAGGTGACGAAGCGCACTTTTGCGAGCAGAACAAAAATATTCGGCTTTAAAATAATTTTGTTACTGTGCGCCTCGATTTGATTTCCTAACACATAACGTGCACTGTTAAGCAGTCAGTGCTGCAGAGAATGTTTGTACTTGTTAGCAGAAGGATGTGCACATTTTGTAGCGTTAGCTACACTGGCCGAGGTTGAGAAGTTTCGCGTGGCTCTCATAATGAGCCGTACTCCGTGCTGCGCAAGCGCGAGGAGCAGTGACGTCACACGGTGCACAGCTGGCGGGGCGGAGCCGCCGTCGCCGCGGGCTCCGCTGCCACCGCGCGCGCCTCGCCAATCTGCGCAAGCGCGAGAAGCAGTGACGTCACACGGCGCACAGCTGGCGTGCCGGACCCGCCGCCGCCGCGGGCTCCGCCAGCACCACCTGGACGCAAGCCTCCGCATGGTCTTCTCGCCCTCTATGAAACGTCATCAGAGTCGGATCGCGCCAACTCGGCTATTGGCCTGAGCCCGACCTTCGACCGCTGATTGAAACGAGCCCCAGCCGAACACTGACGCAGCACTCTGGCCTGTCACGCCTCGATCGAGCTGATCTTGACGACGCGTGCGGAGAGCTTTCTGCCTAGGGGCCGTTGGCTCTGCCGCGACCGCGCCGCTCCTCGCCGGTTTTCGCATTCCAGAGGAGTGACGTCATAGCCGCGGCAGACGCACTGGCGCCGCCGCGTGCCCAGCCGTGTGCCTTCGTTGCGCAGTAGCCAAGCCTGACGCTGCACCGGAGGTGCTTGATAGCGCCTCTCATTTTGTGCGCATAAGCTCACGCTACGTATATCCTGGCATAGCCGAGCTGAGCCACCGCAATTTTTATAAAAGGCGTCGTACCTGCTGTGCCGGAGATTGGGAGGGAGGAAGAGGGGAGAGGGGAAGGCGAAGTATTTTTTATCCATTTATTGATTACATTAATTGTTTTGCAAATCATTTAAAAGCGAGATCCCCCCCCTCCCCGTACCGACGCCCCTACCTATCTTCTACGCTGCAAGTGCTATCCTAGTCTACAAAACACAAGAAAGCGTTTACACACACGAGATGACTCAAAGCCACGGAGCGTTCTCTGAACTGTATAAGGTGAGCGGCGGATGAGCCGGCCCAAAAAGACTGCAAAGAGCGTGACGTTGCTTTTTAGGCGCTGTTGATCATGCTCCGGTTCGTAGCGTCGGCAAAGCGCTTTCACAGAAAGTCAAACGAAGTATAGGGAGTATTCACTGGCGGCCATAGATCTGTGCGCGACAGCTGAGCGCGTGCTGACGGCGAGCTTCCACAGTTCTTCTCCAACGTGCATTCCGAACCATCAAGATTGCTGGTCTTAACGGCCTATTAATGTGAGCTCGTTGTGAGCATGCGCTTTAAGCATTAACCTCAGATATGGCGTCCAGTGAATACTTCCGATAGAACATTTAAACGGGCCCTCCGGAGCGTTCTGCGATGGTCTATTTATGGCGGTACCTCAATCTACGGGCCCTAAGGGTCCTAAAAATCATAAAATTACGGTCATGCGCGGCGGATCTCCCTATTAAAATTGCTATCAAAGTCCCCGGCACGCCCCCCTTTCTGAGATGACCCCGAAAAACGGGAGGGGCATATGTTTACGCGTCAGCCAATAGCAAGCGAAGGATTCCGGCGTCACTGCCCGTCACCAACGCGGCCGACCGCCGACCCGCGGAGGAATCCCTCGAACACGCGCGGACCGTCGTCAAGGAGCGCGGACTTTGTGCTCGGCAGTCGTCGTTCGTCGCACCGCACCGTCGCGCTGCTACTGCAATACGCAGTCGCATTCCACAGATGACAAGGAAAAGTTTGACTGGTTGACATGAAAGTATCGCAAAGCCTTCGGAGTCGGGATCCACGGGAAGAAGGAACACTTGTCTCGTAAACGCACGCTTGCACACGCCCCGGTAAGCAGACGAGCCGACGCGCCGACGCCTCACCCCCTAGCAACGAAGCTTGCGGGGAGAAAACATAGTTCGCTGGTTTTGGAACGATAATTGCGAACTATGTTTCCCGCACCACAATCAGTTTACGTTTTTCTCAAACTCTAATTTACAACAAGCTTAAAAAAGTGTTACAATAATAACGTTCGCATTCACCGCGAGATGTAGCATTTCCATTGGTAAAGTTCTAGCGATGGGCAGAGAATGGGGGATTTTCTTTCAAGAGAAAATAGTCCCGACATATTTCTACTGCCATCTGCTTAATAAGCAATTTTGTAATCTAAAGCTTTGTATACATATTAACTTGCACCTACTACGCAATATAACAACATAAACAGACGATCTCAGAAAGCTCCGGAGGGCCCCTTTAATTAAACGCCCGGAAAGAATTCACACGAAAAGGGACGGAACACAGATGCAACAGCTTTTTCAACTCTCTACGTGGAGAGTTGAAAGGGCTATTGCATCTGCGTTTCGTCCCTCTTCGTGTGTAATATTTCCGGATGTTTAGCTATTTACCGAACATGCTCGTTTTTAATGCCAAAATTTAGGTCGAACGTCATCCCTTGCCTCATCGTCAGTATGGGGCTGTGGTCAGGACACTTGGCGAAAAAAATATCGGTGAGAAATTCGGCGGCCGTGATTGGGCGGCGCCAGTGCTTGACCTCGGCGCCGGCCAATCACGTCGGTCGAATTCCTCGCCGACTCTTTCCTCAAATGTCCAGGTTAGGGTGTCTGTAAGATATGCCTTCCTAGCGATTATCGTTCGGGCGAAAAATGCAGAGTCATTTATTGCCGTCCACCCACTGCCATTGTTGTTAAGTAGTATGTGGGACGCGTTCTTGACACCCGCATTAGCTGGCTTCCGCGAAATATCAGGCACCGAGCTTGTGTCCACAGGCCAGTAGTTCGACATTTTTTCGCCTGCGCGATAAGCACCAAGAAAGTGTAAACGGCGAGCGTTCTGCCAGCATGTATGTGTTCTCAAAACCATCGTTTTTTTTTTGTTCTTTTGTTCTTTCACACGCAGAACCAGCCACCATTTCCGATGCAGACGCTCAGTGGGCTGGAGCGCGCCAAGCGCGACTGCCGGGTCAACGAGAGCTTCACCGTCGACATTGGATTGAGCGACGAGTCCAGGTTGAACCTGCACGACATAGAGCTCAATTCCACAGGTTATTATTTACTTTGGTACCGACTAGTACATTCTCGCATGCGTTGCAGAATGTTCTCAATTAGATAAGGTTACTAAATTAGGATTTCCGTTTATAATGGTACGACAAAAATGTTTGCTAAGATGCGCGTTTTTAATCCGAATGGTCTCTGAAAATTGAGTTAGATATATAGTGTGCACCGTAAAGAACATTCCTTCCGGTGAAGCTTGCAATTGAACATGGATAAACATGAGTGGAGTTACAGCTTGGAAATGTAAAGGAAATGAGGCGCTACGACAAAAAAAGAGATGATAAGAAAATGTAATTTACGTAGGGACAATAGGCAAGTTACTGTGTTCACATCAAATGAGTTACTTTGTTCTGTTCTTAAAAGGTTCCCAGACAAATAGCTTGTTGCTGCACCGCCATTCGCTGCAAAAGCTTGGCTGCAGGAACTCCACAGATGACGGTATTTAGAAAGTCCGTCTTTCTTTGTGTTGAATATAAGGGTTGACACAATTCATTCCTCGGACGTGCTCAAACTTCTTGATATATGGCGCATGTAGCTTGATATGGCGGATATAGCCCCCACTTCCCTCAGTATTGCCTCTGGCATTAAGGGTATTAAAAGAAAACTAAATAAAGAGAAAGTTAGTTTCTAAATTAAGAAAAAAATGATAAGTAAATGTCACGAAAACAATATGACTGACACAATTTTCATTAGTAGCCAACAAACACGAATTGCTCATTCAATCATCATCCTTTATTATAATTTATATCAGAACAATACTTTATTCTTTCTTTTTGCTGTCCCCTCATGTTAAAGGTATAATAAAATTGCTAAAAGTCGTCTGCCTGCCTTGTTCTTGTACCTTTTTGGTTACCTTGCCCGCTCATCCATATAGTGTACTGAGGCACCATCGTTTACCAGCGACTTGATCAATTACATAACGTTGTCACTAGAAATTCACTACTTGTGCATATTTACTCGTCCTGATTATTCGCAGGAAGAAATTGAGAATTTAATGTCACTGAAGGGGACACTACGGCCGTGTCTACCGTTGGAGTTTTCCAACTGCCAGTAGAAGTTAAAGAAATACGCTTGCTGTATCTTCGGGTATTTAAATAATATGAACTAGGATTCATGACCACAATGATCATACTTGTTTTCACTCCTCACATTATATTTATTGCAAACGCCTTCAAGTTTGAGGGCTGCAGTCGGGACCATTGTGGAAGAAGCGAGGGCTGTCGGAACAGGGCCAGAAAACGGGTCGAAATATCCCCGGGGTTCATGCATCTCCCGCCTGTGCATCGTCGAGTTAGGGCTCGTCGCCCAGACCCGGTCACGCACTCGTCGCCTCGAAAACACGGGCGGTTCCTCGATCTCCTGTCATGCTGCGCCATCTCACGGCGTTTGTGAGAATTGCGAGCGAGTTATCGACACACTTGCTCGGTAACGGGTGGCGCGGCTCAGACACCTCTCTCTTCTTCCACCGTGGTCTGGACGAAACGTTGCGTTCCACGACGGAAGTGACTAGCACCGACCCGTTATGAGAGGGTTGTCAAAATATTGGTTCTTATAAAATGCATTTTACTTCCCACCATACTTCAAATATTCTAAACATCGGACATGGGCAGTGCGAGGCAACCTCAGTGTATTTATTGACAAAAAACATCAGACGAAAATGAGACTGCCAGTATATCAAGTGACTATACGTGCCAAAAGAAAAAAAAAGATAAATAGCAACAGAGCAAAAAAAAAAAAAACAGACGAAAAAAGTGAAAGGTCTAAGCAGGAAAATCTCTAAGCAGGAAAATAAAACATTCATACTCCCGTTAGTACAGCGTGAGCGTGATGTCGACGTAAGCTGCTTTAAAATTAAAACATATATTGGTGATGTGCATAAAAACGTCGAGAATTCTCCTCAATGACCTCCAGTTTGTGACGTCGAAAATAAAGTTTTATGGCATTGTTATCCAGGAGGTGTTTATCTACCGCAGGTGCTTTTATGACGGATCAGTGTCTTCTGAGGCCTCACACGTACTCCAAGTTAATGTAAACAGAAGCACATGTGTATATCTTATTGAAAGTGTGCGACAAGACAGTAGCGCAGCGGTACGGCTCCTAAATGAAGCACTTCGCATAAAACACGGCCGGATTGCCATAGACATGCATTGCAGCAGCCAAACTAGTTTATTATTAATGTCCGCTTATGGAATCACAGCGGTATGCAGAAGGTTTGTGGGCACAGTCGGCGCTATATTTGTTTACACACGACCCGGAAATTGAGAACACAGGTCCTCTCCATACACTGGCGCAAAGCGACCCAATCATCTCAATCCCACCACATCTACTTGACCGAGAAGCGAGCAAGGAGCAATCCGACAATAAGAAGAACGAAAAATACTCGTCACGTAGATTTTATCAATTAGGAGCACTGGTGAATGTTGTGTCGCAACGATTTCGGAAGCGTTCGAAGACAAACAAACGCTTCGTTCGGGGAATCTTCCAGCGAAGATAAATGAAAAACATGCCTAGATATATATTAGTGAACAAAGGTTAGGGCGCAAAAGAGCTGGTGGTGGTTAAACGTTTGACTAAACATCCCAAGACGGGGACGAGAAGGGAATGAAACACACAAAGTCTCAAACACAGCTGAAAGTTATTGGACAACAAAAGGGCTTATATAGGCATCAAATCCTACACAAAACACTGAAGACGAGAGATAGAGGAAGAAAAAGAAAGGGGAATGCCGTGCCATAAACAGTACAACAAAGCAACCTTTACAATAGAACTGAGAAGTAGTGACCTTTTTTATACAAAAATTTGTTTTTCAACATTGTCTATTTTGGCAGTGCCCCCAAAAAACCCCAAACGAAAGACGTTTCAAGGATCACTCAAAACGTACACTTTTCTGGCGAAAGCCGGAACACTAGAAAAGGAAGGACGGAACGAACTAAACGACCAGGCATCCAACAAAAAGCGAACTGATCTTGATAATGAAATCGGACAATAGCAGGCAAAACTTCCTAGGCCGCAACGAAACACTTGACCTAACGTGCCAAGGCATCAAATTTGTAGGAACCTTTTCTGTTCTCTATCCAAAGTGAGGGATGGCTTATTTACCACATTCCCATGGTTCATGATTGTTATAGATTCTTTTTTCACACGTTTCCGGTCATCTTATTTCTGTTAGGACTATTGTGGTTGAGTCCCAGTTAGGTCGACAATTATTACATTCGACTACATGTTTTGACACTTCCGTATATGGGTCTTTGTTTTTGACAAAACGTTTGTGTTCAGTGAGACTGCCGTTTATACAGCACTTGGTCTGTCCTATGTAGCATAATCCGCAATCAAACTGGGTTCTGTATACTACTACCGACACGCAACTGACCTCTGTTTTCTTGTGTTTCTTAGTGCAACTAGCTCTGGCGGAAGCAAACGGAGTCATTCGGTTAGTCTCTACCATATCTGTTCCCAGTGGATCTAAGATCATGCGAAATCTGGTGAAAAAATGGAAGAACCACACGCTTTGTGGGTTTAAGAACACTTTGGCCTTTTTTTTTTTTGACAGAGACGAGAAACAACAACTGATATTAAAACGTAATCACGAGGGTACCCGTGGCTTTAAAACGGTCAAACAGGCGCTTGAAAGCCGACCCAAGAAAGTGGGAACAGGATTTTTTTCAGAGCACAATAGACTTGATTGCGAACAATGCCAGCCTTTACATGTTTCGAGTGACAACTGTGAAATGGAGAGGTTTTGCGGTTGGCTTGCCGTATTCCCAGCGCAAACTGGATGGCTGTTTCAGCTGTAGATTTAAAATTCGTAAGATACCCCCTCCGGTCTATCTTTAGATAGACCGGATGATGTCAAATGTTTAACCGGCATATATGTTGCCGTCGTTGCCGCTCACAACTGCGGGACACACGAGTGCACTTGAACTCCGAGCAACTCTCGAGGGTGAAATGACGGAAAACAGATCCAGAGTACCGCTGAACGTGGGTAGGTTGCGAATGTCAACGTACCAAATCTTTTTTCCGGAGCTAGATCGAGAAGCAGGGCCGTGGGATTTCGGCGCAGACGCAGCGAAGACGCCGCGGGCGCATTCCGAGAAAACGAGGGAGAGGAGGAGACGAGAACGCGCGGGAACGTCAGAAGGCCGAGCATCTGCTTGGAATGATCAGTGGGAAGACCTAACCCTAGTGAAAAAGACAATTGTATCAGAAAGCTTTCTATCCAATAAACACATACGAATCATACAAGCTATATAACAACCATATAAGAACTATAAAGCAGCTATATAAAATATAAAGACATATAAGAACCATTTAACCAACTTCTAAAACATTTCCCACAAGTTTCTCATACAGTTATTATATGTTTTCATATATCTTATATAGTTCTTAAATACCGTATTTACTCGAGTAATAGCCGACTGTTTATGAAGAAAACCTGAGGGTTCGCTTTTCCGCGGAGCACGCGACTTGCCAATCACTGCGATCGACAGCAGGATTCCAGCGGTTTACAGGACAGAGATAACGTCTTCGCGCGAAGATACTATCTGTGAAGATTGCATTTGTATGGAGAATCGTGTTCTCGATCTAGTCATTCGCTATGTTATTTATGCACAGCGCGATGATTGGCTGTATTTGTGTTCTGCAGAAAAGTAGACGCAAGGTGCTTGTTCATAAATAGTGTGGCTATTACTCGAGTAAATATGGTAGTCCTTCTATGTTTCTTCTATGTTTTTATATATCTTGTATGATTCATATGTGTTTATCGGACACACAGAAATTTCTCATACAAATGAGATTTGTGAATAGGGAAGGCTAGCTGCCTTTATCTCCACTGCACTCGTCGAACGCGTTAGAGCGCGGAATGCCGGCTCCCGGTGTTCGGCTCCCGCATTCGAGCAGGTTCGACGAGTGCAGTGGAGACAAAGGCTATGTCTCCATTTGAACAGCTTCAGGTCGACCCACTACCCACGCAGCACGAATTTTGGCCAAGAATTGGCCAATGGCGGGCAGATGGTCTTTTGGCCAATGGTCAAAGAGTGGCCATTCATCGGCCAGTGTTTGTCCGATGGCTGATAACCAGTGGCCATTGGTCAATGGCCAGAGAAAGGCCAGTCATCGGCAAAATGGCTGGCCACCGTCTGGCCACTGGCCAAACGACCATTGCCAGCCATTGGACAATGATTGGCTGAATCTGTGCTGCTTGGGCTCGGAGTTCTGACGACCCCATCGTACTCTCGACTTCTCCTCTCCCTCAGTCTGTAGCTGCCGGCGTGGCTACGTGAACAGATGGATGCTGGCGGCTGTGTCCTCTTATATTGGGCAGTAGCTTGCGCAGCGTAGCTTAGGAACCTTTCTGCACCTTTCAAATTCTGCGTCGAACTTTTGTATCCCGTAAGACTGTATAACCGGTATAACCTTTTAAATTCTCGTGCGAAATTTCACACTTCCTAGATCTCTACTACCATTCTTGTAATCCCGTATTTGTGGCTGTTTTGTTGTCGGCGTCGACCACCATATACAGCGGACGATCGGCGTCGATGGGCGCAGCCACAACTGTTTTTTTTTCTTGGAGCTTGCGTTCGGGTGCTGATACGATTTGCATGTCTGAAACGTCGTTTGTCTCTGAAAAACAGTTGGGCGCAGGCGAGCTGGTGTAGGTTTACCATTTTGTTAGACCACCTGAGACTGGGTGGAAGAAACACGACGACGTCTCAAACACAGCTAAGCACTTTATTCATTGCTCCCTCCTTTTATACATCCTGAACCCAAAATCGTCACCATAAAAAACACTCCAAACAATGGCACCAAGGGGACAACACGCCTAGACTTTCGAAACCACGCTTGTCTAAAAAAAAAAAAAATTGAAATACTCTTGAACTAACAAAAGGTACACACACAAAAAAAAAAACATCGGCCGAAGTTAACATTATTTGACCTCCTCGCAGCCACTCTTATCTTTACAAAAAAACGAAACAAGCGCACCACACGGAACCGACTGCAGTTCGAACCCATCAACCTGTTACACTTTTTTTTTCCACGTTTCGAAACCAAAATGACAAGACCCACCGCCAGCACATTTCACATCAAACAAGTACGCCACGTTTCATCCCTGATGATCGATAACCGTATTTTTTTCTTCGGTTCCTCTTCCTTAAAATCGCATTTACGTCTATCGCAAAGGAACCAATGGGGTCTCACCATTTCGAGCAACAGCTCAGCGGTAAATCCAAATCTCTGTATTCCCGTTGTTCAAGAGCCGTAAACATCACACAATGTGCCCGTCGCCTCCCTGGCCTAGCACCTTCCCGAAAAGACCTTTGTTGGCTTCGTCGTTAGGGCGTTAGGGCACAGTACGGTCAATTCCACCTCCCGCGGCCGTGCCCATGGTAACCCAACGTTTGAGAATCCGTCAGATTCAGCGAAAGTTTCCTATTTTGAGAGTGTCCGCCCTCGATAGGGCGGGTGCTGGCTTTCCCGGTCTCCCGCCGGCGCCGGGGATGCACAACATCGACGTTCGGCTCATTTCGGCTCCGGTGGGGCGAATTCGGTGGAAAACCGGTCCCAAAACCCTCTCCGCCGGCGGAAAGGACATCCGGCGCTATCTCCGGGACGGGGAAAAAAGCAGCTGTGTGAATGAGGCACGGCCACATTGGCGTCGTGGAGGCCTGCGGCGTGACGGTCGGCGCTGCCGTTTGCAGACCGAAACCAGTTTTCGGCTTCGGCGGCACGACGGACGGCGCCGCTAACCCAACCGCTCCTTGCACGGTTGAGAGCGCGGCGCCGCTCGCCGCAGAAGAGAGGAGCCAATTGGAGGTGGTGTAGATAGTGACGTCGTGATGCCATGGCAACGCTCAAACCGGTCTCCGCCGCGCGTCTTCCACGTTCCGAAGGACGTGTTTCGTGTCGTCTGCTATCCCTATTTCCCCGACGCCTTTCGCAACGGAGCGGTTCCTTGAAACTGCTGCGACTGTTTCCCTTTTTATATGACAAGACGCAGCCAGACTACCTAGACTAGATAATGACGCTAAAACAACCGCTGGGAAATTATAGGCGAGGAATTCGGAATTACAAGTGAGTTTCTCCATGGCACTATGTTGCATGTCGTCTGTGTTGTGACGGATGTCGTGTTGATTTGGTGACACTTTCGAAAGTAGCCTTCATCTCTGGCGCGCCGCCGGGGCAGCAAAGCACTGACCTGTCCTTCGGTGTTTCGGTAGAACCAACTCGGCCGGACCGAAAACCTGCGCCTCCTCCCTTCAGAGCGCGGCGACGTCGCAAGATCAACGAGCAGGCTAGGATTATCACATTCACGCTGATCACCAGGTCATCATGGACACGTACCATGTAGGCAGTGAGTGCGGTTTCGATGCTGATATATGCGAAAGATGAGAGCCAAAACGGAAATATCTAACGAAGAGCAGACGACGAAAGAGCGGGAAATCCGAGGGGAGGTGCGCGCGCGATCGCGAGAGCCAGTGCTGTCACGTGACGCCCGCAAAACGGAGGCCAATGTGGACTCCTCGCGTTGGGACGCCGGACGGCGGTGCCGCCCAGTGGCGGCGACCGACGGCGCCGTTTACACTAGTGTGGTCAGGCCTTCATGCGCCCTTTTTCTCCTTCAGCGGCAACGCCGTCGCCGTCACCATCGGCGTAACCACGCGTTGAATTATGGGACGTTTGTCATAATGACGCCACACGTAAACGTCACGAGTGACGTTACGAGGGTCACGAGTGAGGAGGAGAAGAGGAGAGAGGAGAGGAGGAGGAGAAGGGAGAAGGGCACGAAGGGAAGGAGGGGACGGGAGGAGCAGCAGTGGGGGAGGAGGGGCATGGCCTCCTCTCCGTACCCTCCCCTCCTCTTCCTGAAGAGCTGCGCTTTAAGTTGGCATTACAGGGGGTAAACGACTTTCATTTTTTTGTCAATCTTGAGATGGTTGCGGTGTTTAGAAAAATGACGTATTCCCTATTCTTCTTGAACAAATAAGTATAGAAATCATTTTGTTAGAAATTACGCATTTCATTGCAATACCAAAACATACCAACTAATATTGCGTTGTTCGTAGAGTGGTATGATGGTCATCATGTCCATTCATACCAACTGTGGTATGAATGGCGCTGGGCTGATTTCGGTTTATTCTGGTTTGTGAATATGATCATATTTTTGCTGTTATCTCTCTTGCCTCCTCGTGATTCGTCGGCCTGCAAGCATAATTAATAATTTTAGATTTATTACTTCATGTGCTTAGGAGTTTCAATCTACCAATATATCTAGAGGTTGTAACACATAGGAGTTTACTTTATCACCAATCGGCAAAAGCGCGACGACATTACTCAAGCCTATAGATGATACTTTCTAGGTAAGGCGAAGATATAGTTATACAAATTACTGCTACAGGGATGCGGTAAACATATGCTGATGGTGGGCGATAGTTCGTACCACTGCGGAGTTGCGTCTGCGCTTCCTCGATCATGCCTAATTTATAGAGATGGAATTTTTGGTCTTCAAGTTTCTTTGTCTGTGAAATTTGCATAGCACGATATTTTACAAGACGCATGTAGGGGATGAAGGCGATGGAAAAAATAAATAGCGAATGGCCGTAAAAAGTACGATCAAGAATGACGCCGGTGAAGAAATAGACGCGGTTGGAAGGAGAAAACGCCCCTATAATTTGTTTCATCATAACGCCGAGTGAAGCCAGAAGTTCTAGAAAACAAAATCGCAAACGCACAGGCTCAAAAACGCAATAGAGACTTTCAGTATAACGTAGCAATTTTAACGCACTTTAGCACTGCATTTAGCGCTTGCGCTTGCATACGAGATGCAAGAGAGTTTTAGAATTGAGGTTCCCCTTCGTGTAGCAAAACCCAAGAATTTCACGCTTAAAACGCAACCAAGATGCCATAAGAATTTTAGTTCGAACCCAAAACACACTAACTAGAGAAAGAAAACAAGGTTTTCGTCCCGACCAACCTTTTGGACTCGTAATATAGAGTGTCTGAAGGAACGAGGCACGAACTAAATTGAGAGCGTCGTTATTTTAGACACCTTATATATGAGAGTGCGACACGAGCTGTCGTCGGGCCGTGCCCGCTTGCGTCGCCTCGGCAAGATATGTCTCGTATACTGAAATCGCCAAGAAGCATTCGCGCCTTGCAAGCAGCGAGTTGCCGTGATCGTCGCCCATCTTGGCGGGTCTTCCAACCGCCTTGGGACGTGCATCTCCGCAGCACCGCAGCGTCCTCCTGAATTGACATTTGCATCAGTCGCAAGGGTGCCGCCCACGTGTCGCTCACGACGGGCGCCGAGGCAGCTGCTATCCTGGGAACCGACATTTTCTAACTGCGCCTTTTTGGCATTACCGAACTCCTCGAGCATCTCGAATCCTCCTTGGAGCAACGCAAAGCATTTTTGCGTGTGCAAGCAATAAAAAAGAGAAGGCGTGTAGAAAACACTGCAATTCCGAATCAGAGTGCAGCTCCTGAGGTGGAGGACTGGAGGTTATACCCTTCTTCCAATCCGTACCCTCCCTTCCTCTTCTACTGCTCCCCTCCTATTTAGCGCGAAATTTTCGCAAAATTTCCCGCTACATTTAGGGAAAATTTCTCTTCTAAGTTTATCGGGAAACTTAAACCGCTAAAGATAGCGGATAAATTTTTTTGTTAAATGTAGAGGGAACATTTTTCACTATTTTGGCGGAAATATCTGCCCGCTAAATTTATCGGAAAAATTTCCCGCTAAGTTGGATGGAAAAATTTTCAAGCGAAATTTAGCAGAAAAGCTTCCCCGCTAAATTTAGCGGTAACTTTTCCCGCAATATTTAGCGGGGAAATGTCCCACAATTCAGCTCGCCGTTACGCCGACGCCGACGCCGCTCGACGTGGACACGGGCGCCTAAGAGCTGCGCTCTAAACAAAATAGCACATGCAAAAATAGAAAAAAAAATATAGCGTACGTCAAGAAGCAGTGTTCAGATTAGTGTTCTGCGCATGCCCAGCGGGGATGAAGCTACTTTCTGCGTACGCTATTCTAAATATAGACACTATTGACTTGCAGTGTTGCTAGCGCACTGGAAAATAAAGTATTGGGGAGGATCTTGAATGGCTGCTCCACAGGTGGCAAACTTTGAAGCTACGATCATGGGCACAACAGCAACAAAGGACGCAGCGCTAGGCTGCCGTAACCGAACACCGCGTCAACGTTCGGCTGGGCGTCGTTTTCTTCGACCCGTGTGAACAAAGCAGAATGCGTCGTGCTTTTGACCAGCACCTGCTCGGCAAAAAGGCCGAAGTGAGTCAAGCTCGTATCCTCTGACGACTATTTTTGGGAGATATCCGGTCTGTCGTAGTGTAGACAGTGTCAACACATCTTACTTCACGTAAAGAATTAAGTCCACGGGACTTGTGTCGGGTAAGAGTGCCCCATTTAGCTTGAATCCCTAGCCCAATTTAAACTTGAGTTGTTCTTTCGATATTTCGTGCAAACGCTCCCATATGCAGAATGCATTAGGGATATATGCGCAATTCTGAGCACTGTTACAGCGTGACGACATACGGCGTCACGCTGTGATATGACGTGACGTAGCGTAGCTCTGTGGAAACATTACTAGATTACCACAGTTGTGGAACTCCCGCGGAAAGGCGTACCTCCCCCCCCCCCCACACACACACACACACTCACTTCATTACGCCTCCCGTCCTTCGAAGCGCCATCTGGATTTTAGTTTACGAAATGTGTGCGCCATAGAGTACGGGGGAACGCCATCTGAGACGCTGCGCTTCGAAACGTACGTATTTCATAAATAACACTGCAGTTGCCATAGCAGCCGTGTGACGCGTCGAGCGACGGGAGGCGAGCCATTGTGACAGGGGGGAGGCACTGCTCGTGCATGCAGCGTCTATGAGCAGTTCCGTAACTGAGATTATCTAATAACGTTGCTCGGTGGGACACACCATGACGTCACTTCACGTGGTCACTAGGCTGGGCATCACGTTGCACCAAAACTTAATACCGAATTTTACTCTAACTTGTGGAGGTCTGAAAAGGGTACGAGGCGTCCGGATAGGAGAGACGACCGCGAAACCATCACCCAGCAACGGATCAGATTCACCGCTAGGACGGGTTTGATTGCTGGCTGCACACGCTAACCTGAATGCACAAAGAGAGCGCATGAATTACGCGGAATGGAGGGACACCTGGGGTGTTTATTTGTTCCAAATGCGTGCGGTCAAACAACACAAGTGACGACAAAGGAGAGGGGTTCTTAAATGAACCACGAAATTAGTTTTCAACTTCTTCCTTCTTAGCTTGAATCCTCGTACTCAAAAACGAAATGAGAAATCACGTGGTCGTGACGTGCTTGGGCACCGGAGGCGATGACTCCAAGCTTCCGCCGTGCTTTTTGAGCACAACATGAAGCAATTGTCATTCTCAAGTGACGATAAGTGTTGTCACGGCACTCAATGGCCACGAACGCGAATTCAAATATTCGTTGACGGATTGATTGTCGACGAGCGCATACGTCCCAGTCACGTAGTGCTCCTGTCCAGTGCGTGAGCTGGGGTAGGCTGACACGTGCTTGGGCACCGCTGACGTATCACAGTGAAATGGCGGAGAGCTTTTGATAAAAAAGTGGTACGAAATGATTCGCTATATTTTCACATTTTTGTACAAGAAAGAAGCCTTTAGGCTTTCTACGCTTTTGCACTAGTTTTATATTAGCGCACTAAACGATATGCGATTAGTAACGTCCCAGTTTATCCGAGCCGAAAATTCATTTCCTGGTGCGCACTTTTCCGAGAGTCTGATCGAAGGTTGCTCCGTAGAGCACTTCGCCGTAGGTCCGAGCAGTTTCCGATCCTTCAGAACAGTCCCCGAGAGCGGCCTGTAGACGCGCTCTTTTTCTATCGCTCCCTCGATGGCGGCAAAACCCTAGCGCTTAGGGAGGCGAGCACACCAGGGTAAAGAGTCTTATGTCGTCAGAGGGATGACACAAGGGCGGAAGAGTTGGAAGGAGTAGACAGAAGATGTGGTCTCTCTGAAATCGCTGCCATCGGAAGACAGCGCACGCTACCCTAATGCCGGATCTAGAAAAGGGACCCAATGTGCGCCCACAATTTCTAATAATTTTCTAGACACCGTGTAGTTACGTGTCTAAACTCCACGACTTCGCAACGCGAGTCACGTAACCTAATATCACGTGACACCACGACTCGGCACCGTGATGTCATGAGTTCTGACGTGGCCTAATGCATGCCTTGTGGCCAAGTGGTCACTTCAACCTAAGTGACTCTGACCACGCGATCGATATAATGGCGCGTCGCTACATTCCGTTCACTTGCTCGTCGCTTCCGCCGGCACAGCTGCGTCTATGACGACGGTCACACGGCACAAACCCCAACTTGGCTTTTGTTAAAATTGTATTTACATTTTAAAACAGATACAACCAATGAAGGTCATCCGGTCAGGCGAAATAAAATGTTCATATACAGCTGAATTGCTACAAACATGGGTGTTTTTTTAATGTAAACGGAGTTGCCAAAACGTGCGTAGAAAATGAGGGAAAGGGAGAGATCAGAACGGGCGGGGGCGCCAGAGCGCTCAGCTCTGACTCAATAGATTAGCGGGTAGACGCAAAGCTCGCTATCTTTGTCTCTACTCACTCTATGAACGCGTCACGAAGGCGAGCACCGAACGCCGCAAGCCGGCGTTCGGGGCTCGAACGCCTTTGAAGAGTGAGTAGAGACAAAGGCAGCTAGCTTTGTGTCTAACCCTAAACCATTCCAACCGGAGATTGATGTTCTTACATCCCCGCGTGCTCTCGTCTAATCTGCTTCCTAGGTTTCTACTCGCATATGACATTTCTATAGCTTTCTAATGAATCCTTGACTGGAATTAAAAGAAAGCAGGTCTAACATTGTGCCCGTAGCTCTTGTGTCAATCGACCCCATAAAACGACTGATTAGGTGAGAGCTATAAAACTTTTGAAGCGTGTGACGGCACTGCGAACATCAAGGCGTGCTGAAATAACGATGCTCAACAACGGAACTACAGCTGTTTCGAAGAGTGCATTACGCGAAAAGCTTACAATAAGCAGCGCTGAGCTTACAAGACTCAATGCAGGGATAGGAGAATTCACCGCTGAAATTTTGCTTGGATGGAACAGCGCGGATATACAGTCGCTGTCACAGGCACACAAGAAGGAAACAGACTCGCAGCGCTGACTAACAACTCAGTCCCTATATTTCTTCTTCATGAATGCATGAATTACACACTAGCCCAAGCATCCACATTATCACGCTGAAATTACTTTTGCGGATTAATACCTGACGCAGGCTGAGTAGCGGGGGTCATCTATACGGTGTTCAATTTAGACAGCAATTATTTTGTCCTTAACGTAAACCGTGGAGCTTATGCACCGGGTATAGTTAACAACAGTTGTTGGAGAACAAAAATAACAAAATCAAATACTTTTGACACTTTGAGTCTCTAACTTCGGATGAGAGAAAAGGAAGTGATCTCAGTTTCGGAAGCAGTTCTGGGGTAATGTTTATGGCAATTATGAGCTGACATAAAAGCGAACAATAATCCACTGTTACGGGACTTGAGGCTATTGAGACTTGCTAGGTGTTGCGATATTCTTCATATTGTCAAAAACCGATTCAACCGCAGGCAAAGGATTTAAAATGCAGAACATGGTGAAAGGCTGAAGGATTTGATTTGTGATATATTACAGTGACCCGCATTTCCTACGTGAAGTTCTGACATCGAATAGCCGTCCAGTAAGATCGACGACATCTAAAAGATTTTATCAGCTTCAGGCACACTTCTCAGGGCGTTTCTGTCAAACGTGAATGTGACATAAGTTTTTTTTTTATGTTCAACTATATTTGAATGCTTTACATCTGCCGTAAATGTGGACTACCAGCTTTTTGTTTTTTCAAAATAAGAGGTTTCCTGCACTTTTTTTAAAAGAAAAGTAGACATATTTCTGTTCTTTTTTAGTATATGTGCATCGAACAAGAATTACTCTGTAAATGATCTAAAAATATCTAAGCTTGCTTTACATGAAACATGAATTATTCAAAATAAAGAAACTCAATAATCTCACCATGATTGAATAACAGCCGGGGATATTTTTTTTTCTAAATAACTTTGCTGTTTTTTTA
>JAZHYW010047752.1:0-27866 GCA_037355805.1 Ixodes ricinus | reverse complement strand
CCTTTGCAGATATTGTTATATTTTTTTTTCCATTTTCGTTTATGTTGTTTATTTTTTATTCTTTTTCTTGTCTTTTGTCTATGATTTATATGTTTATGTACTCCTTATTATGCTTCGTTCTTTTTAAAATATTCCAAAAAGTGCATCGTATTTCGCAATCGAGGAATGCTCAATGGGACTAAAAGAACAGAAGGTGGAGGAAGAAGAAGTATTAAATAGTTGGTAGATCTGTCTCTCTCCTATCCTGTCTTTGTGTAGATGTTTAGTGTTCAAGCTGTTTCTCATACACATGTACCAACTAGCTCAACTCAAACCAGTTATTTAGTTAGTCCTTTTCAGCTTCATTATCAGTTTGTACCAAAAAGTGAAGATTACGAATAAAAACAATTCGTGGATTAACAAAGAAATCATTGAAATGTGCCGAAGACTCCATAGATCTTGTAAGCAATCAAAAGATCAGAACTTTATAGTTCAATTGAATTATAATCTTAAGAACAAAATCGAAGAAGCAAAATATCGATTCTTTGTTGTGAGAATATCCTCCTTTATCAAGTTCTCTTCTGAGAAATTTTGGCGTTCCATGTCACCGTCGAAATCAAAAGTAAATAAATACAATATTCACAATTCGATTTTGGACGATCTTTATTAACTTTTTGATATTTCCATCAAATATTGTACGTCAATTTTTAGTTTAGACGACGGACGCTGTCCGATAATGGAGGCAGTTCGGGACCGCAGTGAAATCGGTGAAGATGCTCTGACGGATATAACTATTTCGGAAGAAGGTATTATAAATTGCCTCTTCAATATTGAAATTAAAAAGGCGGTTGGGCCGGATAACATTCCGAGCGCTTTTTAATAAGATATGCGGATTGGAATGCTCAGTACTTGTTTACAGTATCCAGGAAGTCGATAGAGACCTTCACTGTTGCTGACAAAAGAGTGGCATGGATGTCAGGCATATATTCCTTTTGCCATGTTCCCTAAGACATCTCTGTTCAGTTATTTCTTAAATAAAGGTAGAAACGAACAAACAAACAAGACTATCTATTGCTTATTGTGTTATGTCCGGGCTTCATACGTCACTGCGCTACCTGTTAGTGCCTAATGACTCACCCAGTGGCGTTGTGAGATTACTGTGGGAGCTGGAATTCGTCATTCGGGAGGCGAGCTGCGCGCGGCGATGGTCACCTGCGCAGGCAGGCTCCATTAAGTTCTACAGGGTACACCTCCTCTTCGCGGCGTCCACATGGTCTGCGGTTGAATTCCCACTTAGTCTCGCTTGTTTGTAAGTCCCGCTTGTTTGAAATAATTACGACAATATGTGTACGTATCGATATTTATAACTAAGAATGCCTTCTTTCTGGATGCTCAGGAATTGTCTGATATGGGCTGTGTGTGCTTTGTGTTGCCTTGGCCTGTGTGTGACGCTTCTTTGTCACACTCATGTCTAACGCTTTTTGCAATAAAGACAACCCATAAACACTTCGGTTTAAAAACCGGGTATTTGTTAAAACAGTTTGCGTGTGGTCTGCCAGAGTATGGCGAAGGTGTTACATGCTGCAATATGTTAAATTTAGTTAGTTAAGTACAATTGAGAGCCTGTTGTCTCGGAGTGTTGAAGAGTTACAGGGAATACCGAGTGTTACATTCAATAAGACCCCTGCAAGTGGTACGCGTCCACACCCTAAAGAACGAATGCTCGTCCAGACAGAAAAAGGGTGCTGAACTCAGGATCGCTCGGTTGTACCGCGATATCTCAAATTCCTCAGATTTGCTCGTCTCTAAACAAAGGTTGACCAAATATGACCAAAGGTAAAAAAGAAGAATTAAAGAAACCTTAGATAAGTGGCTACGATAAAAATATGTTTGCATGTATTATCGCACTGCGCATCATGTTACACTGTCAGCAAAGTATTATCGATACCGATGCTATCTGGCAGCTCCGAAGATACGGTAGAAACGCATTTAGCATCGTTTTATAACTTCACAACCAAGAACATTCCGGCATATGCTTGTAGGAACCTCGAAGAACAAAACACGAAGGCAAGCAGCCCGAATACCATGCGCCATGCGCTGTGTTTCAAAAGTCGTCAGTCACTATCAGTCTTGTACACGCTACTCGAATAAAAGTAAAAAAGTAATCGAGCGATAACGTGGACATATCGCAGCGGTTTTAGTTCGAACTGCGGTGACTAAACACTCGTAAGCTCGGTAACCGACGCACCCCCCCCCCCCCTCGGTTGCCGAGTTTACGGCTGCTTAGCCACCGCAGTTCAAACTGAAACTGCTGCGATATGTACAGGTTGGGGGCGCTTCTGGTCAAGAGATCCAACGAGTCAAAAGATCCAACGAGTCAAAAGGTCCAATAATGGATCTTTGGATCGTTGGATCTTGACTCGCCAGACACGAGTCAAAAGATCCAATGTGGGTCAAGAGGTCCAACGAGTCAAGAGATCCAACGAGTCAAAAGATCCACGGCGAGTCAAGAGGTCCAACGAGTCAAAAGGTCCAAAGAGTCAGAAGGTCCAATACTGGATCTTTTGACGCGTTGGATCTCTTGACTAGGCAGACACGAGTCAAGAGATCCATTGTGGGTCAAGAGCTCCAATTACTCGAGAACAGCCGCTTCTGTTCTCGAGTACTGGACTGGGTACTCGAACACTTTCTCTTGAGTACTCGAACTGGGGAGGGAGCACTTTTCTTCGCTTCGGCAGATGGCGCCACTAAACCTTTGCGTAATAAAAGTCAAGAATATCAGGCTTTTGATGCGTCTGTTCACGTTTTCACGACAACATTTAAAAAAATTAGCCTCAAATGGAGCAGACACTTACTGAGCTTGCTAGCTCAATACACTTTTACCCAGTTCACGTCACGCGCGTAGTTTTCTTGGCCTGCACAAGAGGCTGCAGGACGGAAAATAGTCCCCTTCAATCTTCGCAACTTCTCCGCACACTCGCAACATTTTAAGAACTCAGGGCGTGTTTTGTTTACTCGTCCTAAGGTAAGACAAACGGAAGTGACACGCACCAGATTCTTTGAACATTAAAATCATTTCACGGCCCTTTAAAGGGGTCATGAAACGTAATTGTATTGGAACGTTCATGACCTTGCCGGTTCGTACTGGACCCAGCCTGGCACAAGTATACTGGCACAGACCGCCACTGATTCAGAAACTTCTTTATCGCGGTGAAATTGTGAAATCGCGATGATAAAAGGGGACAATTTCTTTCAGTCTTGCCTTTACAAAGCTGGATGACGTGATTGTGGAATCGAAATCACCCGACTGACGACAGTCGAGCGCGGCTCATTCATGGATTGGACACGAGAACTACCTGAGCACTCGACTTCAGCTCGTAACAATCAATGCCTCGGCGGACACTCGGGTAGTGGGTCGTGTCCAACCACTGCAGTGGTGAGAATAGCCCAACTCTAACAATGTCTGAGCTCAGGCCGCGTTCTCTACTTTGTCAACGCCAGCGCGGGGGTATGATTAACGTTGGCGGCATAGGATAGGCACCAGGCCACGTGGCCGCTTGTTCTGGCTCCGAGTTGAGGGGATGAACGATGCTCGTATTTCTCGAATTTTATTGGCGACTGCCATTGCCTAGGAAGAACAACGAAGGCAAGTTTATTCAGTAATTAACGTTAGGGAGTGATTCTAAGTAGTATTTTGAAAAAGTAAAAAAATCGTTTCAAGGCTCCTTTAGGATGCGCCTGATAGCCACTTTGAAGAGAGGAACTCCCGATAATTCACTGGTTCTTTTCGTGCAGGTAAGATATCGAACTTGGCCAATCGGAAGGCAATATGACGAAAAATAATTCAAAATAATAACTTAAAACATTTTTTTAAGGCGGGTTGATATTATGGTAAACTTTTCCTTTCTAATAAACTTTCAGGTTAGATATAAGATATATTCAAATTTAAATTCGCATTTGATAAGCGGTCGCTGTAATAGAACATGGGATACAAGGTTCCAAATATGTCGCGAAAATGTGGAAGGTACAATGTGTTTTTTGTTTCTTCTCTCGGCTTTATTGCGTGCGAATAAAATAATTCAGTTTGCACGGACAAAATTGACCAGGTGCCGTGCATTAAAAGGAGAAGTAATATATCGAAAGACGAATAAAAGTGTGCATGGCTTTTCATCAATGCTGCTTAACCTGAACGCGAGCCAGTGAAGCGTGTGCATCCGCAGCAAGACAAGGGGTACTAGGGTCCTTCTCCAACTCTAAAATGCCTCGAACACAAAGGTGTTCAAAGCATCGCGCGGGTCGCGATGGCGCTTGACGCTCTCGGCTTCTAGCATAGGCTGCGGTCCATCCTTAGGTGGAACAGATTATAGCCTGGGGTGTTTGGGTGCACCACGCAGTAGTGATTAGACGAACGCACGCCGATGCTGGTTCTCCGTACAGCGCGGTGCCAGTCAGCAGTCATGCTGCACTGGCCGGCAATATACTGCGACATGTTGACCCTCTGGATGACTGCCAAATATTACGCAGTCCAAATGATCCAGGCAACCCTTCCTCCCTGTTGAGCTCATGCTGCGTATAAGACCAGCGCGCTGTTTCCATACAAGGCCTCACGAGGTGTAGTAAAAGGCGCAGTGTCCGCACGAGATGTGGGCACTGCACGTGCGCAGGGAGCGCGTCAAGTGGACCGTCTGCGCGTGCGCAATGCCAATAGCAGCCCCACCGCAGGACGTCAGCACCACGTGTTGGTCTATACGTGTCGTAATTTAGTCACCGATTGATTGTTTGTTGATTTCTAAATTCGAGATACATCCAACATCCCCGCGATCCTGCAGCGTGCACAACTCTCGGAAATTCTGCGTTAGTCAAGCATATCGCACGAAGAAATGGCGTTGGTCTCAGCCGATTGAAATTGAAAACGCACGACGCCGTGACACAGCCAGCCATTCAACGCCGTGACACAGCCCAAAACCTCTCGTCCCCGAGGCCACTGTATCCTTTTCTCTCATCTCCTTCTTTTTTGTTGCTTTGTTATTAGGACGCGGGATCCCACCCCGCTGCAGTGCAGTGACCGTCACACCTCCTTGCCACCCGAAAGCCGTCATTCATCGTAGTTTTGCTCTTATTTCTTCTTCCTGCTCCTCTTCAAAGCCCTTCCCACTTCTTCCCGGTGATCGGGCAGGGAGTCAAGAGGTCTAACGAGTCAAATGGTCCAATAATGGATCTTGTGACTCGTTGGATCTTTTGACTCGCCAAACACGAGTCAAGAGGATCCAATGTGGGCCAAGAGGTCCAACGAGTCAAGAGATCCAACGAGTCAAAAGATCCACGCGAGTCAAGAGGTCCAACGTGGCAGAAGGTCCAACGAGTCGGAAGGTCCAATAATGGATCTTTTGACGCGTTGGATCTTCTGACTCGTTGGACCTCTTGACTCGGAATCGTTGGGGGGGGATTCGAGTCAAGAGGTCCAACGAGTCAAAGATCCAACGCGTCAAAAGATCCATTATTGGACCTTCTGACTCGTTGGACCTTTTGCACTCGCCGTGGATCTTTTGACTCGTTGGATCTCTTGACTCGTTGGACCTCTTGAGCCACATTGGATCTCTTGACTTCAGTGTTTGGCGAGTCAAAAGATCCAACGGGTCAAAAGATCCATTACTGGACCTTTTGACTCGTTGGACCTCTTGACTCCCTGCCCGATCACCGAGAAAGGAGGGGGAAGGGCTTTGAAGAAGAGCAGGAAAAGAAAGAAAATCAAAACTACCATGAATGACGGCTTTCGGGTGGTAAGGAGGGGCGTGACGGTCACTGCACCGCAGCAGGGTGAGATCCCGCGTCTAGAAACAAAGCAACAAAAAAAGAGGTAGATGAGTGAAGAGGATACAGTGGCCGGGGACGAGAGGTTTTGGGATCCTGAATGGCTGGCTGTGTCACGGCGTTGTGCGTTTTCTATTTCAATCGGCTGGTGACCAACGCCATCTCTTCGTGCAGTATGTGTGACTAACGCAGGAATTTCTCGAGAGTTGTGCACGCTGCACGGTCGTGGGGACGTAGGCTGTTTCTCGAATTTAGTAATCAACACTTTATCGGTGACTGGAACGAGGCACGTATAGACCAACACGCCTTGCTACGTCCCGCACCTGCGGTGGTGCTGCCATCGGCATTGCGCACGCACAGACGGTCCACTTGACGCGCTCCTTTCGCACGTGCAGTGCCCACACCCGTGCGGAAACTGCGCCTTTTCCCACACCTCGTGACGGCTTGTAATGAAAACAGCGCGTTGGTCTATACGCAGCATGAGCTCAACTGGGAGGAAGGGTTGTGTCGATCATTTGGACAGCGTAATGTTTGGCAGTTATCCAGAGGGTCAACATGTCGCAGTATATTGCCGGCCAGTGCAGCATGACAGCTGACTGGCACCACGCTGTACGGAGAGCTAGCATCGGCGTAATGTTCGTGTAATCACTACTGCGTGGTGCACCTTAAGACTCCAGGCTCTAATCTGTTTCAAGGATGAACCGCAGCCCATGCTAGAAGCCGAAAGCGCGACGCCTTGAACACCTTTGTGTTCGAGGCATTTCAGAGTTGGAGAAGGACCCTAGTACCTCTTGTCTTGATGTGCATGCATCGCGCTTTATGGGGTATCCACACGAAGGAGAAATCCGCCACTTTCGTCCGCGGAGCGCGCATCACGTGAGACATACGTCATCCCTTTTTGACGCCTCGCGGCGCCGTTCTCCTCCGTGGCGGATGCGCGGAGGCTTCGTTCCATCAGCAGGAAAGCTCTGCAGGTGCACGCGGTGGAACCGGGGACGGAGTTTTCCGGGTTGTTGACGTCAGCGACATCCGTCCGCGGAGTTCTCCTTCGTGGATACCCCTTTACTGGCCTCGTGTTCAGGTTGAGCAGCATTGATGAAAAGCCAGTGCACACCTTTATTCGTCTTTGGACGTATCGCGTATAGCTATATATATATATATATATATATATATATGTATATGTATATATATATATATATATATATATATATATATACCTACATTTTAGGGCGAAGCTCCTTAGGGGCTAGCCATGTCCGTAGGTGTCCGTAGCTCCGGCGTCCGGTGCCCGTGCTCCTGCTCGTAAGCTCACGTGCTCGTGTAGGGCAAAAAAAAATGAAAAAAAAGATGAAAAAAAATGATGAAAAAAATATTTGTTTGCGCAGTCGACAGGATTTGAACCCGTGCGGGGAGACCCCAATGGATTTCTAATCCATCGCCTTAACCACTCGGCCACGATTGTGGGACGAGTAGGGGGCTCTGAGATGTGGTAGTAACTCAAGAGCTGGGATGTCATGGATGAAACGTTGCATGTAGCCGCTCAACGTCTATAGCAGGAGAGGGCGCTGCGGTCAAATGCGTATATAAGTCACGTTAAACTTTGCATGCATTGGCTCGAACGTTTATAGACGAGAGGGCGCTGCGGTCAAATGCTCAAATGCGTATATAACCACGTTCCATACCACACATTCTCTTTCTGACATGGATGAAAACGAACGAAAGGCTCGGTATGCTGCGGCTCAGCGTCTACGCAGACAAGCACCACCAGTGCTTCGCCAAAATCACCATCATTCGCCACGTGGAGATGCGGTCAATTTTTTCATCTTTTTTTTTTGTGGGGGGGGGGGGGCTGTTGCATAAACACGGAAATCATATTACTTATCCTTTTAATGTACGGCACCTAGTCAATTTTGTCCGGGCAAATTGAATTATTTTATTCGCGCGTAACAAAGCGAGAAAAAAAGAAAAAAAAACATTGTACTTTCCGCATTTTCGCGACTTATATTTGAACCGTGCATCCCACGATCCATTACAGCAACCGCTTATCAAATGCTACATTTAAATTTTGATATATCTTGTATCGAACCTGAAAGTTTATTAGAAAGTAAATATCCACCATGCTAATATCAACCCGCCTTTTAAAAAATCTATATATTTTAAATTATTATTCTAAATTATTTTTCGTCATATTGCCTTCCCATTGGCCAAGTTCGATATCTTACCTGCAACGAAAAGAACCAGTGAATTATCGGAGTCCTCTCTTCGAAGAGGCCATCTCAGGGCGCATCCTAAAGGAGCCTTGAAACGATTTTTCTAGTTTTGCTAAATACTACTTGCAATCACTCCCTAACGTTAATCACTGAATAAACGTGGTTTGAGTTGTTCTTTCTATACTCTATTTCACCTTATGACGTACCGCAGCAAAGGCTACGAGCGCAATCTCCTTTGCTCTAGGGCGCATCTCGGCGGCACAAGCTCACGTGCATTAAGGGCAGCTGCCAACGCTATAAGCTCGCGCTTCTAGCCTTCGCTGCGGTACAACATATGGGGAAACGGAGTATAGGCAATGGCAGTCGCCAATAAAATTCGAGAAATATGAGCATCGTTCATCCCCTCATCTCGGAGCCAGAAAAACAAGCGGCCACCTGGCCTGGTGCCTATCATATACCTTTAACGTTAATCATACCTCCCGCGCTGGGGTTGACAAAGTAGAGAACGCGTACTGAGCTGAGACATTGTTAGAGTTGGGCTACTCTCACCACCGCAGTGGCTGGACACGACCCATCACCTGATGTCCGCCGAGTGCACTGATTGTTACGAGCTGAAGTCGAGTGCTCGTGCAGCTCTCGCGTCCAATCTTTGCATGAGCCGCGCTCGACGGTCGTCAGTCGGGTGATTTCGATTCCACAATCACGTCATCCAGCTTTGTAAAGGCAAGACTGAAAGAAATAGTCCCCTTTTATCTTCGCGATTTCACAACTTCACCGCGACAAAAAGTTTCTGAATCTGTGGCGGTCTGCTGTGAGTATACTTGTGCCAGGTTGGGACCAGTACGAACCGGCAAGTTCGTGAACGTTCCAGCCCGATAACGTTCCATGGCCCCTTTAAAAGGGCCGTGAAGTGATTTTAATGTTCAAAGAATCTGGTGCGTGTCACTTCCGTTTGTCTTACATCTTAGACGAGTAAACAAAACACGCCCTGAGTTCTTAAAATGCTGCGAGTGTGCGGAGAACTTGCGAAGATTAAAGGGGACTATTTTCCGTCCTGCAGCCTCTGTGCAGGCCAAGAAAACTACGCGCGTGACGTGAACTGGTAAAAGTGTATTGAGCTAGCAAGCTCAGTAAGCATCTGCTCGATTTGAGGCTAATTTTTCTTTTTATGCTGTCGTGAAAACTGGGACAGACGCGTCAAAAGCTCTGAGATTCCTGACTTTATTACGCAAAGTTTTAGTGGCGCAATGTACCCGAAGCGAAGAAAGCGCTCCCTCCCCACTTCCCATAGCCAGCGACACGAAACTGAATGTCTCCGGGTGCTCCCTTGAGCCGATTTTCCGGCCGCAAACCGGAAAACGGTAAGTAGTTGAGTGGCGCATCAAACTAAGATCGGTATCACCTTTTTTCTTTGAACAAAACAACTACAGGCACCTAGTCAAAAATCATATACTGATCTTTATTGTACAACGCCTCCCTGCGACCAGGAAAGGAGTGGTGAGGGGCATTCCGTGACCCCTTTGCAATATGAAGCGGTAGTTCTCGAGTAATTGGAGCTCTTGATTTCAGCAATGGATCTCTTTGACTCGTGTCTTCCGAGTCAAGAGATCCAACTAGAGATGTAAAGGTGATAAAAAAAAATTCGAAAAAAAAACGTTTCTTTTGTATTTTTTCTAAAAAGACAAAAGCCGAAAAAACCTTTGAATTTTCCAGTCACATTTTTGCTTCACAGTAACACTATTTTCGAGCAGTCCTACTTTTGATTTGATTTAGAAAACAATAATGTGACTCAAATAAATAGCACAGAATAATTGAAGTTGTCATTTTCAAATGTATAAGCTCTGTAACTCTTCGAAATGGCATTTATATATTTCGTTTCGTCGAAGTGGTAAATTTTCGGCTATTTTGACGATGTGTTTCACGCGTACTTCAACATCTTCAAAACTTCTTGCGTTGTGAAAATTGTCCTACTGCAAACCAATTATGAGCTATTTTTATTACTACAAACCATCACACGGAACTGCAGAAAATTTTAGGAGCAAATTCTTTTTTTTTGTTACATCAGAAGGCTGAACACGTTCAAAAATATCAAAATTTCCATTCACAATTATAGTTTTCACAATATCACGTTTTGTGAAGTTCGGGTTTCGGTTTTGTTTTCGCGAATACAAAGTATACTTCAATGAAATCGCGGCCAGCAATCGCCATCGCCATTTTCATATGGCGTTAATCTAAACTATCTCAACCAATGTGTATCTCATCGGAGAACGCGCAACGTGAAGAAGTTCACAAAGATATTCGTCCGCAGTCACAGCGTTTGGAAGCATTTCTAAAGTCTTACAAACGTCGACCGCGGGAAAAAAACAAGCAGTATGTTAGTACTGCCAAGTGTCGCACGGATTTCCGAATGCTACACGCCTTACAAGGCATCTGCTGCTGTGCAAGAAGTGTCCTCAAGAGGTTGAGGAGGCGTGCGCAAAAGAACATGGAAAAATCCCTCTGGGAGCTCATCAGTGCCTACATCAAGTGAGCTCAGAGTAATAGCCGAACGCGCAGCGAAATCTACGTCGTCAAGATAAAATGCCCGAGTATTTCTTCGTTTGTTGACAAAATAACCCTCGCGCTTCAAAACCAAAATTGACGCAGCTTTGGCTAGGGCGATGTACTTAGCCAACACGCCATTCTCCTTAGCGGAAATCGAGCATTGGCAAGCGGCCTTCAACATGCTTCGACCATCGTACACACCGCCTAGCCGATACATATGGAGCGGGCCTCTACTTGACGGCAGAGTATGAGCGTGAAAGTCGCGTGGAGGAGACGTTGAAAGACGCTACGTGCCTCAGACTGCTGACCGGATGTGAATTGAGACTCAAATCTGAAGCTGAAAAAAATCTTAGACCGACATGAAAGGCGAGTGTTCCTCTATCCAGCTGACTCCGACTTCCGAATAACAAGTGTCAGTATCACATGCAACGCTGTTTAGCCTTACGAAAATATGGCATTTCTGCTTGGTAAGCTGTTGATATTACATACACCTTAATTCTGAAGTTCTTCTGGTATTGAAACTTCCCAAATGGTCCTGCCTTATCACATTGTGTTGGTGTAATAAATGCGTCCACGCAGCAATCTCAATTTTCCCAAATTTCCAAATTTTCCACAAAAAAACTTGAAGAAAGATAGTTTTTTTTCCGGGCCATCCAATATTTCACGAAATTTTACATCTCTAAATCCAACGCGTCGAAAGATCCATTATTGGACCTTCTGACTCGTTGGACCTTTTGACTCGCTGCGATCTCTTGACTCGCTGGATCTCTTGACTGCTGGATCTCTTGGCTCGTTGGACCTCTTGACCCACATTGAATCTTTTGACTCAGTGTCCGGCGAGTCCAAAGATTCACTATTGGACCTTTGACTCGTTGGATCTCTTGACCCGTTGATTCTGAGTCAAGAGGTCCAACGCGGCAGAGGTTCAACGAGTCAAGAGGTCCAATATTGGACCTCTTGACCCGTTGGACCTCCTGACGCGTTGGACCTCTTGACTCGCCGTGGATCTCTTGACTCGTTGGACCTCTTGACGCGTTGGACCTCTTGACCCATATTGGATCTCTTGACTCGTGCCTCGATGCAAGAGGTCCAACGCGTCAAGAGGTCCAATATTGGATATCTTGACTGTTTCATCTCTTCGTGTGAAATATGTACAGGCAAGAAGTGTGAAATAAGCACAGACAAAAAAAAGGAGAAAAAAAAACTACGAGGGCACTTGCGCTTTTTCTTTGATGTGAGAATGCGTGAGCACCAGCTGTCCCCGAGTTGTGTTGCCGCAACGAATAGCGTGCTAGTTTCACGATCAAGAGGGCTTAGGTTCGAAACCAGGCTTAGGTTCGAAGTCTGAGAGCCGTGCTCATGACCAGATAGGTCACGTGACCAGGAGACTCACGTGACCAAAGAGTATCACGTGCAGAGGTTTTTTTATTGTGTTGGGCAAGTCACGAATTTCACGACGGATTTTGACGAACGGCTTTTTCGCCGGACTCGAGCTGTGTATGCTCACGCATTATAAAGATAGACAACAGAGATGCCAACGCAATAAGGCGGAGAAGAAAATGCTGGAAAAAGAGCAAAACGTTAAGCTGTGAAGACTTCCACACGGCAGGGGGGATCTCGCCGAACACGGCTTTGATACATCGTTTCCTGGCCGGTGATGGAATCAGCGTTCGTGCGTATGACCCGTGATTTGCTTGGTTTCTGAAGCGACAGATACGCGCGCGCGCAAACAATTACTGCAGCGCAGGTAAGCACGCGGGTAGCAGCCAAGCAACATAGTATTTGTGGCTGCTCCGGCGTTTTTGAGCAAGCCAGTGGCCCAGGTTAACCAGCCAGCTTGCAGCGGGTCGCAACGCTTCAAGCAGACAATGCTCTGATTCATTTGCAACACTCTATCTGACGCCAAGTGACGTCACTTGGGCCTCGCTTAAAAGACGCCTACGATGATAGCTTTGAGCTTCTTCCCATATGTTGTGTTATTTTTACCTCTTTAGTGATTCGGTGAACTCAGCGAATAAAAACCTGCAGCTTTTTTACAAAACAGAAGCGCATCATATTTTTAATAGAACATACGAGAACCCGGACTGACAAAGCAGTGGCCGAGGAACTATGTGCGATCAGAAATACTCGAGAAGAAGTAGAAACAGAAGGCTAAACGCGAGATGCGAGTGTTATTTGTATCTCATATCTTGGAGAACTTGAGAGACACTTCCAATGTGTCCTAGAACAGAGAGACTGGAACACAGATACTAAGCCCGTGCAAATCCGAACATGTCGCCAGGCACTATTCATTACGCTTCAAAGGTGCAACGAGTTTGGCGATTAAAAGAATTTGCATCTCAGTCATTTTTACGTTGTTTATCGCGGTCCCGGAGGATAGCAGAAAATACACCTCCTTCATTAAAATGCCTACGATTCCGCAGGTGTAATCGCAAAGCAAAAGTCGGAGCTTTTTCCCCGCAGGCAAGGTGCCGCAAAGCGGCAGCCGGAGGGAAACTACGGCGAAAAGATTACGCAGACCTCGCCTCGGCTCTAAGCTGGAGCATAACGCCCGCTAGTGTCAGCAGAGAGAGGGAGAGGGAAGCGTCTTCCGAGAGACACACGCGGAGCTGGCGATCGGCACCCCGAATCTGCATACCAGGGAGGGGGGACTCAGTGTGACCCTAAAGGCTGGGAGGAGAGTTGAGGGGTGCCAGAAATGCCAAACTCTATCATTTTTTTAAACAACCAGGGACAGGCAGGCGAAATCGGTTTTCTGTTCTTTGGCTTCAGAAGTGTCAGAGCATAACTCTCCTACCAAATTTTTGACCCTGGAAGTCCGAAATCGTCGTACCCCTTCCCCTTCAACACTCAAAAAAATGCACAGCATGCATCGTCGTAAACAGTATCTCTCTACTTTGCCGTAGAAAAACGCAGAGGAAGTTGTATTGTCTAAAATCATTCGAAACAGGTCAAACAGTCAACAACTGTCACAAGCAGCCACTACATGGCAATATAATTATAGACAGAGAAGATAAAAAGAAGGCTCGATGGACCTCTTTCACGCGTTGGTTCCTCTTGACTCAGTTGGACCTCTTGACTCGCCGTTGGACCTCTTGACAACGCTTGGATCTCTTGACTCGCTGGATCTCTTGGCTCGTTGGACCTCTTGACCCGACATTGAATCTTTTGACTCGTTGATCTGGCTGAGTCAGCATGATCTGACAGTCAAAAGATCCACTAGTTGGACCTTTTGACTCGTTGGATCTCTTGACCAGAAGCGCGGGCCGGGGGGGCTTGGTTACCGAGTAACTTTAAAAATAGTATTGGTTAAGAAAAATATAATTACTTCAAAATGTAATCGAATGACTCAGGTGATTGCTAGCTTATAAAATTCATCAAATTATTGCACTATTACTACAAAAATTGATCGATTACCAGTAATATGGTTACTTGTACTGATTACCGTACAAATCTGGTCAGTGTACTTTCTTTCACCTTAAATGTCCGGAAGCAGACGACGCTACGAGCTGATGGGACCAATCAGACACCGCCAAAAGCACACCATCGTGGTATTCCTTATGTTTCTGTGGCTGTTCTACCGTTCGGGAACCAATCATAAAAACAAAAAGACCTTGTGAGTTCCGCTTGTGACGCTGGTCGACTGGTCCCATTACCTCGTAGCGTCGGTTGCGTCTAGACATAATGTGAATCGAAGTAAAAGAGCCGGGGTTACACTGCTCATACATCATACAAAAGACAGTCCATGGTTCGAATGCCGCGTGCCAAATAGCCCATCGAAATCATTGGCATGCGGCATTCGAAGCACATATTTCGCCGCGACTAGCGTTCGAATTGGTATCCTGACTGTCTTTTGTATGATGTGCAGGCAGTGGGACCATGGGCATTGTTTCTGCTTTCGCATACTAAATAATTTTGAGCCGCAGTTATCAGGGGCTTTTAGCAAACCGTTACCGATTTCTGCGTACCTCACTACCTTAGCCTTTGAAGCATCCTCTTAAGCGCGCGACCGTGTGATTCCGTGACCGCGGGCGCGCGCTTAAAGCATGCTTCAACGGCTCCGGAAGATGGTGCACACGGGACTGCTAAAGTCCCTGTGACCATCAGCACCGTTTATTTGTATTTATCGTGACGTTCTTAATGTTTTCGCACGAGCGGCCGCAGATTGTTTTAATACGATAGTATTCTTTATCGACTTCACCCAAATTTCGCAATACGGTATCTGGCCTCGAATGCGCCATGCGAATGCACGCCGCGTGGCGGCGCGGCGTCTCGGCATAGTCAGGACGTCCGCATGCGCACGACGTCCGCATACGAAGGCGAAGCGCGTATGCGGACGTCGACCTCGACCTCGTACTAGAGGTCGTCCCAGAGGTCGTCCTTGAGGTCGTCCTTGAGATCGCTCCAGAGGTTGTCCTAGAGCTCGTTCTAGATGTCGTCTTTGGCATCGTCTTCTAGGACGTCGTCTTTGAGGTGGTATTAGAGGCCGTTCTTGAGATTTCCATAGAGGTTGTCCTAGAGGCCGTCCTAGACGTCGTCTTTGACGTCGGTCTCTATGACGTCATCCTAGCAAGCATATAAACCCGCGCCGCGCATACACGGAGCGGCAGGATGCACACATTCCCATTTGCACCCAAGTTACGAAGCAATTACACGTGGCTGCGGCGCAACCAGAGAAACCCGCGCCGCGCATTCAGGAAGCGGCAGTACGCACACATTCACATTTCCGCCCAAGCTACGAAGCAATTATCGGTTCGAGTTGAGTTAAGCTACGTTCACCTTTAAGCTGAGACTAGAAGCTCCTCCTTCAGCGCGAAATGTCTTCCTTTGCTATCACAAGTGTGAACGCGCAGGCATGTGAAACCAAATCACTGTGGAAGCCAGCGAGCTCGCGCTGAAGGCGGACTGAGCTTCTAGTCTCAGCTTAAGGGTGACCGGAGTATAGTTGGTACATGGTCAATGAGGGTGGTGAAACAGCTTGAACATTAAACGATTACACAAAGAGGAAGCAATCCCTCAATCTCGAAATGCCGAGCTGCAGTCGCACTGACGTCAATGATTGCGCCGTAAACCATTCATAAAATAAAGCGTTTACTCAAAATTTGCATCATCGTGTTACCAGTGAGCTACGTCGCGAGCCTCATGACGAATGCTATCGCAATTCATAGACAGCAAACAGTAGTGGTTTCTGCAGCCAATCTTTTTATATATTTAGATTGCACGTAATATTTTTTGCGCGTTTGTGTTTCCATTGCTGCGCTAGCGTACGGCCAAGTGTTATTCTGCCATTCGGTTTATTTTAGGGTCGTGTTATTTATCAGTTTGGCTTCTCATTCTTTTCGAAGAAAACAACATTCAAGATGCCTGGTCAACAAATACACAATAAACACAAACATAACTTTATCTTGAATAAGGGATCTGACTTTTATTTTTTACGGTGCATGTTCCAGAGTTGTCCAGGGACTGAGTTCGAAATGGGGGTCAGACTACTCATACATAATATAAAAGACAGTCTGCAAAACATGAGTCACCGCAATATCCGTGGTTCGAATGCCGCCTGCCCATGCTTCTAATTTAACTCATTGCCAGGCGGCATTCGAAGCCCAAATCTCGCTGAGGCTCGCGCTCGAAGTTGTTTGCACACTGTCTTTTGTATGATGCATTATGTATGATGTATGATGTGCAAGCTGCAGTGTGACCCCGGCTTTAGTAAACTCCGGTTAGAAAAGTATTGAATTCATATACTTCCGCATTATTTCTAAGCCCCTGTGTAGCGAAAGACCAGGTCACGTCGGTCTTTCTCACCCTGTCATAGCTAATGATACCGCAAATTGTTCAATTTGATTCCAACAATTTCACAAATTTGCCGAACTAAAATTCTCCGAGGATTTTTGTTTCTGGCTAATAAAGCCAACACAAGTGACGAAGCGCACTTTGCGAGAAAAAAAATCGTCTTTAAATAATTCTGCTATTGTGCGCCTCGATTGTGTTTTCCCTAACACATAACGTGCACTGTTAAGCAGTCAGTGCTGCAGAGAATGTTTGTACTTGTTAGCAGAAGGATGTGCACATTTTATAAAAGGCGTCGTACCTGTTCCGCCCGGAGATTGGGAGGGAGGAGGGGTGGAGAGGGGGAAGCGAAGTATTTTTTATCCTTATATTGATTACATTATTTGTTTTCAAATATTTAAAAGCGAAATCCCCCACCCCCCTCCCCGTACCGACGCCCCTACCTATTTTCTACGCTTAAAGCGCTATCCTAGCCTACAAAACACAAGAAAGCATTTACACACACGAGTGACTCAAAGCCACGGAGCGTTCTCTGAACTGCATGAGGTGAGCGGCGGATGAGCCGGCCCAAAAAGACGGCAAAAAGCGTGACGTTCCATTTTCGGCGCTGTTGATTATCCCCCGGTTCGTAGCGTCGGCAGCGCTTTCACATAAAGTAAAACGAAGTATAGAACATTTAATTAAACGCCCGGAAAGAATTCACACGAAAAGGGACGGAACACAGATGCAACAGCTTTTTCAACTCTCTACGTGGAGAGTTGAAAGGGCTATTGCATCTGCGTTTCGTCCCTCTTCGTGTGTAATATTTCCGGATGTTTAGCTATTTACCGAACATGCCCGTTTTTAATGCCAAAATTTAGGTCGAACGTCATCCCTTGCCTCATCGTCAGTATGGGGCTGTGGTCAGGACACTTGGCGAAAAAATATCGGTGAGAAATTCGGCGGCCGTGATTGGGCGGCGCCAGTGCTTGACCTCGGCGCCGGCCAATCACGTCGGTCGAATTCCTCGCCGACTCTTTCCCCAAATGTCCAGGTTAGGGTGTCTGTAAGATATGCCTTCCTAGCGATTATCGTTCGGGCGAAAAATGCAGAGTCATTTATTGCCGTCCACCCACTGCCATTGTTGTTAAGTAGTATGTGGGACGCGTTCTTGACACGCGCATTAGCTGGCTTCCGCGAAATATCAGGCACCGAGCTTGTGTCCACAGGCCAGTAGTTCGACATTTTTTCGCCTGCGCGATAAGCACCCAGAAAGTGTAAACGGCGAGCGTTCTGCCAGCATGTATGTGTTCTCAAAACCATCGTTTTTTTTGTTTTTTTTTCACACGCAGAACCAGCCACCATTTCCGATGCAGACGCTCAGTGGGCTGGAGCGCGCCAAGCGCGACTGCCGGGTCAACGAGAGCTTCACCGTCGACATTGGATTGAGCGACGAGTCCAGGTTGAACCTGCACGACATAGAGCTCAATTCCACAGGTTATTATTTACTTTGGTACCGACTAGTACATTCTCGCATGCGTTCCAGAATGTTCTCAATTAGATAAGATTACTAAATTAGGATTTCCGTTTATAATGGTACGACAAAAATGTTTGCTAAGATGCGCGTTTTTAATCCGAATGGTCTCTGAAAATTGAGTTAGATATATAGTGTGCACCGTAAAGAACATTCCTTCCGGTGAAGCTTGCAATTGAACATGGATAAACATGAGTGGAGTTACAGCTTGGAAATGTAAAGGAAATGAGGCGCTACGACAAAAAAAGAGGTGATAAGAAAATGTAATTTACGTAGGGACAATAGGCAAGTTACTGTGTTCACATCAAATGAGTTACTTTGTTCTGTTCTTAAAAGGTTCCCAGACAAATAGCTTGTTGCTGCACCGCCATTCGCTGCAAAAGCTTGGCTGCAGGAACTCCACAGATGACGGTATTTAGAAAGTCCGTCTTTCTTTGTGTTGAATATAAGGGTTGACACAATTCATTCTCCGGACGTGCTCAAACTTCTTGATATGGCGCATGTAGCTTGATATGGCGGATATAGCCCCCACTTCCCTCAGTATTGCCTCTGGCATTAAGGGTATTAAAAAAAACTAAATAAAGAGAAAGTTAGTTTCTAAATTAAGAAAAAAATGATAAGTAAATGTCACGAAAAAAATATGACTGACACAATTTTCATTAGTAGCCAACAAACACGAATTGCTCATTCAATCATCATCCTTTATTATAATTTATATCAGAACAATACTTTATTCTTTCTTTTTGCTGTCCCCTCATGTTAAAGGTATAATAAAATTGCTAAAAGTCGTCTGCCTGCCTTGTTCTTGTACCTTTTTGGTTACCTTGCCCGCTCATCCATATAGTGTACTGAGGCACCATCGTTTACCAGCGACTTGATCAATTACATAACGTTGTCACTAGAAATTCACTACTTGTGCATATTTACTCGTCCTGATTATTCGCAGGAAGAAATTGAGAATTTAATGTCACTGAAGGGGACACTACGGCCGTGTCTACCGTTGGAGTTTTCCAACTGCCAGTAGAAGTTAAAGAAATACGCTTGCTGTATCTTCGGGTATTTAAATAATATGAACTAGGATTCATGACCACACTGATCATACTTGTTTTCACTCCTCACATTATATTTATTTCAAGTGCCTTCAAGTTTGAGGGCTGCAGTCGGGATCATTGTGGAAGAAGCGAGGGCTGTCGGAACAGGGCCAGAAAACGGGTCGAAATATCCCCGGGGTTCATGCATCTCCCGCCTGTGCATCGTCGAGTTAGGGCTCGTCGCCCAGACCCGGTCACGCACTCGTCGCCTCGAAAACACGGGAGGTTCCTCGATCTCCTGTCATGCTGCGCCATCTCACGGCGTTTGTGAGAATTGCGAGCGAGTTATCGACACACTTGCTCGGTAACGGGTGGCGCGGCTCAGACACTCTCTCTTCTTCCACCGTGGTCTGGACGAAACGTTGCGTTCCACGACGGAAGTGACTAGCACCGACCCGTTATGAGAGGGTTGTCAAAATATTGGTTCTTATAAAATGCATTTTACTTCCCACCATACTTCAAATATTCTAAACATCGGACATGGGCAGTGCGAGGCAACCTCAGTGTATTTATTGACAAAAAACATCAGACGAAAATGAGACTGCCAGTATATCAAGTGACTATACGTGCCAAGAGAAAAAAAAAGATAAATAGCAACAGAGCAAAAAAAAAAACAGACGAAAAAAGTGAAAGGTTTAAGCAGGAAAATCTCTAAGCAGGAAAATAAAACATTCATACTCCCGTTAGTACAGCGTTAGCGTGATGTCGACGTAAGCTGCTTTAAAAATAAATCATATATTGGTGATGTGCATAAAAACGTCGAGAATTCTCCTCAATAACCTCCAGTTTGTGACGTCGAAAATAAAGTTTTATGACATTGTTATCCAGGAGGTGTTTATCTACAGCAGGTGCTTTTATGACGGATCAGTGTCTTCTGAGGCCTCACACGTACTCCAAGTTAATGTAAACAGAAGCACATGTGTATATCTTATTGAAAGTGTGCGACAAGACAGTAGCGCAACGGTACGGCTCCTAAATGAAGCACTTCGCATAAAACACGGCCGGATTGCCATAGACATGCATTGCAGCAGCCAAACTAGTTTATTATTAATGTCCGCTTATGGAATCACAGCGGTATGCAGAAGGTTTGTGGGCACAGTCGGCGCTATATTTGTTTACACACGACCCGGAAATTGAGAACACAGGTCCTCTCCATACACTGGCGCAAAGCGACCCAATCATCTCAATCCCAGCACATCTACTTGACCGAGAAGCGAGCAAGGAGCAATCCGACAATAAGAAGAACGAAAAATACTCGTCACGTAGATTTTATCAATTAGGAGCACTGGTGAATGTTGTCTCGCAACGATTTCGGAAGCGTTCGAAGACAAACAAACGCTTCGTTCGGGGAATCTTCCAGCGAAGATAAATGAAAAACATGCCTAGATATATATTAGTGAACAAGAGGTTAGGGCGCAAAAGAGCTGGTGGTGGTTAAACATTTGACTAAACATCCCAAGACGGGGACGAGAAGGGACTGAAACACACAAAGTCTCAAACACAGCTGAAAGTTATTGGACAACAAAAGGGCTGATATAGGCATCAAATCCTACACAAAACACTGAAGACGAGAGATAGAGGAAGAAAAAGAAAGGGGAATGCCGTGCCACAAACAGTACAACAAAGCAACCTTTACAATAGAACTGAGAAGTAGTGACCTTTTTATACAAAAAGAATGTTTTTCAACATTGTCTATTTTGGCAGTGCCCCCGAAAAACCCCAAACGAAAGACGTTTCAAGGATCACTCAAAACGTACACTTTTCTGGCGAAAGCCGGAACACTAGAAAAGGAAGGACGGAACGAACTAAACGACCAGGCATCCAACAGAAAGTGAACTGATCTTGATAATGAAATCGGACAATAGCAGGCAAAACCTCCTAGGCCGCAACGAAACACTTGACCTAACGTGACCAAGGCATCAAATTTGTAGGAACCTTTTCTGTTCTGTATCCAAAGTGAGGGATGGCTTATTTACCACATTCCCATGGTTCATGATTGTTATAGATTCTTTTTTTCACACGTTTCCGGTCATCTTATTTCTGTTAGGACTATTGTGGTTGAGTCCCAGTTAGGTCGACAATTATTATATTCGACTACATGTTTTGACACTTCCGTATATGGGTCTTTGTTTTTGACAAAACGTTTGTGTTCAGTGAGACTGCCGTTTATACAGCACTTGGTCTGTCCTATGTAGCATAATCCGCAATCAAACTGGGTTCTGTATACTACTACCGACACGCAACTGACCTCTGTTTTCTTGTGTTTCTTAGTGCAACTAGCTCTGGCGGAAGCAAACGGAGTCATTCGGTCAGTCTCTACCATATCTGTTCCCAGTGGATCTAAGATCATGCGAAATCTGGTGAAAAAATGGAAGAACCACACGCTTTGTGCGTTCCCTAGCGAAAACTAAGACGTTTGAAATACACCACATTCTAATTTGAGTGTATTTGAAGTACAGCTCATAATTGTAAGTACACAAAAAATAGACCGAAAATACACACCTCTTTTCTTTTTACTTAGTTCTAAAATATATTTCTGAAAATAGTTTTAAAATGCCTTTATTTAAACTATGTTTCAAGTTCTCTTCATGCGTTCTGAAATATGTAAATACTAAATTAGTAGGCACAAAAAACCTGTCAATTAGATTTCTCAAAATATTAGTTTATTTCATGCAAAATATACTCCAACCTTAAAAAAGGCAGCGATCAAAAATATGCGCAGAATGCTCTTAAAATACCTAGAAATCGTAAATACCGTTGTCTTATACCCTAAGTACCTTTGACTGCAATAATTTGGTAGTTTGACTTAAGCTACCAAAGTATTGAAAAGCTCGCCTATCAGAAATTTACTTCAAGCAGATGTGGAGTACATTGAACTGCCTAAATACAACATTTGATTAGTTTGTCAATTGAGTTGTGCAGTATCGCACTGATGAATCAGAGAAGTTTATGTTATCGTTTTCTTTTTTCTATCAAGAAGACACCGATGAGTTTCTTGCACACCAATCACAAACGGGGTTCTGGGAACTACAATCACAACACTTGCTGATGCTGGAAAGCTTCAGCAAGAGCTGTGAGAAGATATGTTTGGCGTGGAATTATGTTAGCGCAATGATAGTTCACTGAATGTCTATACTCGCCATTGTACGTGATGTCAGTACTTACTTTAATATAGTGACGTTAATGACCATATCAAATAGTCAACTAGTAAAGAAAAGCAAAATTATTATTTTAAAGTAAAGAAACTAGCTTGACTCGCTTCATCCTGAGTGGTGCTATGCAGAAAAGCAATAACATTTTTTCTAGAAGTCGTTTTTGTGGATATTGTTTTAGCGACTCCGCCAAATTACTATTAGTTGTACCAATGCTTTTTAGTAAGAGATATCGTCCACGAACTTCAAAACACTGTTTCCCATTTGACCGACTCCCTAGAAGAAGATAGAATACTTAGAACCTTAATAAGTGCACAGCTGGTCACCGGCCAAATGATTACCTTGAATATGTAGGCTATATAAGGCTCTAGAGCAGCCAACGGGACTGTGATTCAGGTGTTCAGTGCGTCATGGTGTTTGTGTTTGTTTTTGATGTGTAATTGTGGGACGTATTAGTACAATCTTCAAATACCAATGAAATACATTTACAAACAAAATCCCCGAAAATAAAAAAATTGCGTTGCGGCTTTTTAGGGCACAAATGACATCTTAAGGGAGAAGAAATTATATTTTTGGTATATCTAAAATCTTTTCTGATTAATATTTATGATATATTTTGAATACATTACGTGCGTATTTTGATTGCGGACAAAATAATACAGAATGAATACAAAATGAATATTCATATTCAATATATTTCAAATTCGTTTCAAATACGGCCTCTTTGCTAAGGGTTTAAGAACACTTTGGCCCTTTTTTTTGACAGAGACGAGAAACAACAATTGATATAAAACGTAATCACGAGGGTACCCGTGGCTTTAAAACGGTCAAACAGGCGCTTGAAAGCCGACCCAAGAAAGTGGGAACAGGATTTTTTTCAGAGCACAATAGATTTGATTGCGAACAATGCCAGCCTTTACATGTTTCGAGTGACAACTGTGAAATGGAGAGGTTTTGCGGTTGGCTTGCCGTATTCCCAGCGCAAGCTGGATGGCTGTTTCAGCTGTAGATTTAAAATTTGTAAGCTACCCCCTCCGGTCTATCTTTGGATAGACCAATGTTTATCCGGCATATATGTTGCCGTCGTTGCCGCTCACAACTGCGGGACACACGAGTGCACTTGAACTCCGAGCAACTCTTGAGGGTGAAATGACGGAAAACAGATCCAGAGTACCGCTGAACGTGGGTAGGTTGCGAATGTCGACGTACCAAATCTTTTTTCCGGAGCTAGATCGAGAAGCAGGGCCGTGGGATTTTCGGCGCAGACGCAGCGAAGACGCCGCGGACGCATTCCGAGAAAACGAGGGAGAGGAGGAGACGAGAACGCGCGGGAACGTCAGAAGGCCGAGCATCTGCTTGGAAGGATCAGTGGGTAGATTGAATAACAGCCGGGATATATTTTTTTTCGAAATAACTTTGCTGTTTTTTTTTAATTCTTACTCTACTTTCTTGATCAATGAGAGTAATCTACGATTTGTAAACAAAATTTCTCGAATCCACGGAAATACTGCTGTATTTCTACAATCATGTCCAAGAAGTTTAGCGTCTCGTGTGACAGAGGATGCGTAGAAATTGAACTAATAACAAAACAAAGCAAAAAACGGACGAAACTACATTGCAAAAAACGTTTGGAATATCTTTTCTAATGAGTGTGTCACCAGAAAAGTAAAATGGGCATCGGATGAATGCACAATTTTCTTGTTATGGCTGTTTAAAAATTGCGGAATGCGAAAATGAATTAACTCTGGCCCACCCGCAACGACCGGACAATGCATTTCAGTGTAGCGGGACAAACTACGACCTTTCATTTAATATTAAGATGAAACAGGAGCGAGGAAAAAGAGCCTTCTTAGCTGTCCCTGAAAGAGGAATAACGTTCAGGGCAGTCCACAAAGGGCGCCAACATAACTCTCAAGGATGAAACGCTGCAGACCACGTAATACAGCAGCAGTACTCATCCCCCCCCCTTTCTCCACCTCCCCCTCCTCTTTCCTTTCCATCAAGTCGAATGGCCATTGTGCAACACAGCAAATTGCGTGTGACTCGACCCACGGCAGCTTTGTGCGGTATACAAATGCCGCAGTTTCCTCGTTGACTAACGACGAGAGAGAGTTATCCTTTTCGCGAAAGTTTTAACTTTTCCGAGCAAAACTGTTCTTACGAATGTCTCTAGGCGGCGGTGCCAACGCTGTTGGCAGCGCTCATATAGGCGAGGCTTTTAAGAGCTTTTGGGATTTTGCAGAACAAAACCCTGCACACGATGCGCATCCCCAAAATTCCTACCGCTTTAAAGAAAGCCGTGCCAACCTTCCTTAGACTCTCTTAACTGGAAAGGAATTTAGGAAACAAAAGCTTGTCAGGCATGGAAGGACAACTTGTTGTAACGGTGCAGACAAGGGAATAAAACCAACCGAGTGGTTTACACCTATAGCCGTGTTACTTAGGCCTTTTTAGCAGTACAGTGTCCATTTCTTGTAAGCGATGCACAATCCATCCGCTCTGGCAATACAAAATATAAAAAAATAAAGGAGAAAGTGTTGATGAATCATTCAGTTTCTCCTTTTTTGTAGCGGCTTTCTTTCACTTCCTCTACTTTTCGAGAAAAAAACTGTTCAGTTGCCTGGCTTGGTTCAAAACTCTCCGTTCTCATGACAGACACTCTTCCGTGAAGTGATATTTTCTGAAATCTGTGTTTTCATATTTTAGTCCCGTATGTGTGTTTTCAATTAGTTCCTAGAATTATATTTACATCAAACGGACAATTAAAAAAAATATGGATCCCAACATTAAAAGCAACAAGGCGATCTTCTTCTTTATATAAAAAGTGGAGACTTGAATATATGCATTATATTTTTCGCGTTGGTCCTCAGCCACGCTGTGTTCATCTGAAAAAAAAGAACAGATTACAACATAAAAGAGTGGGGAAGGAGGGAGAAGTCCGGGTAAAAGCACACATATTCACACGTCTAATATTATACTGTTTATGGTGTTTTATTTTTATTCGAACAATTTTATTTTAAAAGAATACGTGGAAAATAGATTATTGCAGCTTATGCAGATGAATTGAACGGCCAAGGGGACATAATAAAGACGAATAATAATGACTACAAGTCGAAAAATTAACTAAACCTGGTTAATTCACTTTTAATAAAGGGAACTAAACCTATGGTTTCAATAAAAAAACTTGCTGTGCGTCATCGAAGAACAATAAACAGTTAAATTTAGAACGATTTGGAGCGCGTAGAAAGCGCGGCGGTGCTGATTAGAGTTTATGCATTGCACTCAGCATGTTTCTAATTGGTACTGCATGTTTTTTTCTCTAATCAAAGAGTGAATGTTCTGTTTTTCAATAATATCCACCTTATCGCAAGGATTATTCTGCTATAGTATATACCTCTCGCCGTATAACTCACCTGCTCATGCCGCATCAGTCTAACCTTCACTGATTTTTTTTAATTTAATAAGTCCGTTAGCATTAAATCAAACATACTTTATAGAAATAAAAATATACCCTGCAATATTTTCAGCATGTTTTGCAATGTGCCGTTACATCAAGACGGCTTTGAGTTGCCATGTCGAGCAAAGTGCATCGCGTCCACGGTAACTTTGAGTCCTGTATTGACGTGATAGGTCTTTAAATGCTCATTTATACTCCGACGAAACACTCGCACGGTTGAAAAGCACGGCGACGTACCATCTGCGAAAGCCAGACTTTGCACAGTTTGACCTAAAGACTTATGTAACGCAATAAGCGCACTCAGTTACAAGAGAACGTAAATGTGTGAATCAGCCTCAAGAATAATTGCGCGGTTGCTCTACCGAGCCGGTGCCAAGATCAGCAAGGCTGCGCTGGCATCGCTTGATGTAGTCGACAAGAGAGCGCGTGTTTGTCATAAAACATTATGTGTATCCTCCTTAACGGGGCCAGACTTTGTGGCTGCATCGAACAACTTTGACGAGAGAGAATTCGAATTTCCCAATGGCATGCCGTAGGCAACGTAGGGTGCCTGACGGTCCACCACTGCGCGCTAACTTGCCGAACACGTCGAAAAATACTTAATGGGCCGTAAGGTTTGGCTGAATGATCATGAATGATTAACTGCGTCAATGGGCCTCGAAGGGGCATTAAAGCTCCTGTCTCATGGCGGCCATCTTGAACAAGCCATCTGTTGAACCATTAGACGACGGCACCAATCCGTGTGGCCGAAAAAAACCGTGGTATGGCTCATGGCACCGAAGTTCCTCCTCCGTTTTTAGTTTCCTAATTTTAACCACTCTCTATTCACGTTGCAAATTCACCGCGTGCTCGCCCATGTCACCCGGTGTCAAAGCAGCCAAATATGCACCGCTGCTCAGCAAGGCCAGCTAGCCCAGCCAGCTCATCTATCGGAAGATGCCAAGCTAAGCAACTTTCATTCTTTGAAATGAGCTTCTGATCAGCTCCGCAGTTATTGCCACACGCCTCCGTAATTAAATATCACCCAGTGATTAAAGATCTTTCGGCTTGCCTTGTCCACATTAAGTGCATTAAAAGATATATTTGTTCGGCATAAAAGTTTCGGAGACTCTTTTTTCAAGACATGGGTTGACAAGGATTACGTGTCAATACATCCATCGAGCCAGTACATCCACCGAGCCATTACATCCATCGATGGATGTAATGGCACGGTGGATGTACTAGCTCGTTGGATGTGTTGACATGTGTATGGATGTGGCTGCTCGATGGATGTAGTTACTCGTTGGATCTAGTTGCTTGATGGACGTAGTTGCTCGATGGATGTAATAGCTCATTCTTCCTGATACGACGCCTAGCGTGCCATTACATCCATCGTGCTAGTTCATCCATAAAAGTCTACATGGCCGCCATTAGGTTTTTTGCGTTATTCACATTCGTATGCGGAGAGCAAGTTCGTCTGCATCTTTTGCAGAGGTTGTGGTGACGTAAGGACGCCGAGCTCTGACTGGTTCTGAATGAAGGATAGTGGGTAGACCTTTCGAGGTCTTTCCACTATCCTTCCATCAGAGCCAATCAAAGCTCGGCGTTGACGTCACCGCAACCCCTGCGCATGAAGCAGACGAACTTGCTCTCCGCATTGGTTCGGAAGCCACGGGAAACAAACGGTAAGCCCCAGAACGTTAGTGTATCACAATTAAATTCTATAAGACATTCAGATTTTTTTCTCGAGCGAAATAAAAGGTGTGATTCTGTGTACCGTCCTAATTCTATAATAATATTTTTATTTAGTTAATTTTGAGGCTGATAAGAGAAGTAACTAATGTCTGATCAGCGTGGAAACAAGCCGACGATGGGTGTTCGACTTTGGAGACGCCGAGGGCCGCAGAAAGTGCATGTCGCTCAGAGGGTCCCTCTACTCGCTTTAGTACATTCAAATTAGCGTATAACTCTTCAAAATAATGTGAACTATTCTACAGCATAGTTAAAGGAAGAAATAAACCTGCGTGATTGATGGATGTAATGGCCCGTTTTTGTACGAAGCAGCACGATGGATGTGATGACACGATGGATGTAACGGCACGATGGATGTAATGACACGCTTTTGGACGAAGTTACTCGATGGATGTGAAGACGTGTTGGATTTAATGGCACGATGGATGTAACGGGATGATGGATGTAATGGCACGTTGGATGAACTGGCCAAAAATGGATGTAATGGCACGATGGATGTGCTGGCACTATGGATATACGGGCACGATGGATGTAATGACACTAAATTGGACGTAATTGCTCGATGGATGTAATGGCACGATGGATGTG
>JAZHYW010047750.1:0-31135 GCA_037355805.1 Ixodes ricinus | reverse complement strand
GAAGCTAATTTTGTAGGCATCTATCTCATATTTCCTGATTAATACATTGTCATGCCCTTAGTCAACGACAACCATGGGACTTGGTACATTACGCAAATGAGGGCCTCCGCAACTGCACCACCATACGCATACTTTTGTGTAATATATCACCATAATTGACAAACGGTGGCTGCAAGTTAACCGTTACAGTAAACCCAATAAGCAGCATTTAGTAGGATGAAGAGAGTATCGATATTAAGCTACATGCGTGGTGAAAAAGATTTGCTAAATTAACAAAAACTCTCATCCAAATTAAAAAAAGTAATGTTACGTAATAGTGCTACCGCAAAAACTGATGAAATCTTTGCCACTGTTGATCTATGTCGGTATTTTCAAACTATTCACTGATTAAATTTACTGAGGCAGATCTTCACCTGTTTCTGAATTGTCTGAAGAAAAAAAATCGTATTGTTTAGAAGGCTGATACACAAAGAGACGCGCCTGATACGCGAAAGAGGCGCGGCTTTGTCACGCTTTCGGCCGGCTTTCCCAGCCGTTTAGAGAAATTGTTCACTCAATATCGTGTCCTCGTCCAGCAGCAAAGCGAATATCGAAAAGCGAGACGTTCTTAGAAAACCGAAACCTATTTCAAACATCTCACCATGCTGTCCAATTCGACGCACAAAGTTTCTCGGCCTTTTTCTTCAGCCCAGACATTCACACAGAAAACACACTACAAAAGATCACATGGAGGCAGTCAAGAGAGCAGGACCCACTCGATCCCTTTATTGAACTCGTCTCTATTTCATTTTTTATTCGCATAATTAACGGGCGCGATCGAAACGAAAGAGACGGCCCGGTTGAAAAAGTAAAGGGAAAGAGTCAACTGGGAGATGTCTCTGTCGTTTCTTTTTCTTGTTCTGTCGTTTCTTTTTCTTTTGGTTCTTAGGAAGCCAGAAGAAACTCAGCGGGCCTCGGATCAAAGAAACGACAAGATTCCCTTCCCCTCTTCTCAAAACGGTTGGGCACCTGCAAAGGAGCATAGAGTTCGTTTGACAGCGCGGAAATAAAGAGCGGACCTCCATTAGAGGGAGATCAGACGTGGGGGAGCCAACGGCATTCTTCGTTTCGCCTCTGTAGTGAGCACGCCTCTTTTTCTTCTTTTTTTCGCACCCTTATTTTCGGGGGCCTTACGGGAAAACTCGATGAACGCTGACGGGTTAGTCTGTAAAATTTCATCTGCACCAAAGAAATGCCGGCGTTCCGTTCCGACCGACGAAAAGAGCCGGTCTCGTCAAAAGAATCAATTCTAGCTGCATTCGGCGCACAACGTTTAATTTCTTGACGGTAAAAGCTTTGTATCCCCTTGTTTTCTTTTATTTTTATTCTGGCGGAGAATTGGGCCGCGTGTGCAAAAGGATGCCAAAAACAACAAAACTTATTCAATATTTTTATACGGATATATATATGGTATGCTACAAATAGAATGGAAAGTTTCGTTTGGCCGTAAAATACATAGTCCTCAGGTAGTTTCTTTAAAGGGATGCTGAACCTGAACATTTTCAGTGTCTATAATAAGTGGCGCACAAGATCTTTCCACGAGTCAGCAGCCGCCGGTGCGCGCGAACACACGCAACGAAATTGATGTTGTCATATACCGCGAATGGATGAAGGGGCGTGAATGGTTGCGTGAATGGGGGACATGATGACGTCCATTTCGTTGCCTGCGCCTCGCGCAACACCGCCGTGCTGCTGGCTAGTGGAAAGATCGTGCGTCACTTAATATAGACACTGAAATGTTTGGTTCAGCATCCCTTTAATCTGTATTCACGCGGCGTACAAATCAAGGGAACCAGGCCCGCGGACAATGAGCAATCGCGTATCATGTGGCCTTGACGTCATTACGGACAAATCGCAGGTCCGCGGTAAGTCCGCGGACCTGGCTCTAAATTCCAGGGTTACCGTGGACCGGAAGTGAAGACTGCGAGTCCGAGCTCGTAGCTTCGGTTGCTGCTTTCGCTGCACGCGCTACCAAACAAGATCAGCACCTCTAAAAGTGTGGCCTTTGCGCCCCATGCTTTTGCTTCACGCCAAGCTAAGAAAGAACCACCACGCAGCGCACGTGACACTCGATTTACATACTCTCAGCGTCTAGCCAATCTGCCAGTGAAGGCGACGAAGATGAAGGCCCCTAGCGACCAAACGGCGTTCTTTCTAATTTCACCCGTAGAAGAATTCCTACAACTGCAGTGCCTCCATTACAATGAATACCGGAACATTAACGGTATAAAATGCCAACTCTGGCCTGAGCAAAGAAACGCAGAGGCGCCTCTGCCGGTACGGGCCTTACATGGCAGATAAGATCATTGAACGCTGACTGATTCGCATAAACCGTGCAGTTCTATTTACCCGTTTAAATTTGTCTGATATTTAAAATAAGCGTTAAACGTTGTTCTGAAAAAACAAAAAAATAGGCGAAGCGTCTTTATTTTAGGAAAAGGAAAAGTGAAAAAAAAAAAAATTGGCCAAGTTGCCGAGTTTGAGTACGATGTGCGGAGGTTCTACCGCAGCCTCCAGTTCTTAGGGCGTCGCAAGCCTGCGCTTCTCCGCGCATGTGCAGAAATCTACCGATAAGATGAGAATCCTTCTGCCGTGAGTAACCCAAAGGCAATTTGCTGACTCATTGTTTTACGTTGATGAGTGTTCACGCTTTCTTTCAACTGACAGAACCCACTGACTCGTGTGCGAAACCAGGCTGCATGCCGATGGCTAGCATACTAGTTATAACGGTGCGCAGCACCGATGGCGTTGAACCCGGCCATGACGACGCTCTGCATATTTTGGCATTTGTTCGCTCGGGTACGTCACGTTTTACTGAAATGCGAAGAAAACGCCGAGTGAATATGCTGCTAACGCTAGTAACTGTCAGCCGCGTCTTGCCCAGGAGTCACGCTCCATCAAGGCGACTAAGTTGGGAAGAGAATGTACAATCATAAACGTTGCCCTGGGGAATAGAAATACTTAAAGACGAGTTGGAAACGAATATAGCAGCTGGTCTGGAGGAATAACGGACGGGAAGGGGCTCATGATAGTTAAAAAGTATGGCAATAACTCATAAAATAATTTTACTTTACAACTATACTGAAAAATAGCGTTGGTATTTATTGTGTCTCATACCACAAAATATCACATTAACATGTCTCACACATCGTGCGCAGCAACAGACCTTGGTGTGGAACCATCAGGCTTGACCAAATAGAAAAAAAAAAGATTTGGAGACAAATCTCAGCCTCCATATGGAAATTGCGCAACGATGCGTTTAATAAAATTACCGAAAACCTCGCGGCAAATATTTTTGATAATGTAGTTGATAAACCTAAAATAATAATGGCAGAAGACATCTGAAAATTAAGCGAAAGGCGTTTCATTCGGTGTCACATAGAAGTGTATAACTACCTAATAGACTACTTCCATAAATCTCTGCCTGCAACACTACGCGTGTTGCACTCTGGGAACTAGTGGGCCAGAGTGGAGAATGGCATGGTTTCGGTTTCGATCGACACGTCGACAGGAGATCATGCACCGAGCATGGACTATTAACACCCGTTCTCTCATATATCCTGTTAACGAGCGCGTCGTTTTGGTCCCTAAAGTAAAATAAATAGCAATACCCCAAAGCCTTAGAACAAGCCCAAACGATTCGTAAAATTTGTCTTGACACATGCTTGTATTTTTGTACTCGAGCCTTTCTGTAAGGTATGTGGGCGAACCAGTGCAGGAGTCTTGACGCTGCGAAGCTCAGGGATCTTGCGTGTGTACAAGCCAACACGCTGAAACAACCAATAAGTACGCGTACTTTTTGGTGGTGCTGGAACTTAAAGCTCGCAACTTTACATTAGTGTTGCTGGTCTAGAAGTGTGTTACTTGTTTTTTTGTTATAGTTTTTACTAATAAACCTGAGTACGCGAGGTGAATCTCGGAGACACTATTGTAAAGTTCAAATCGTACACACTTATTACCTCTTATCTCTACTGACCCACAGCACTGCACGAAGTGAAGTCCCCACCCAGTGGCGTAGGCAGAGGGGGGTTTGGGGGGTCGAAACCCCTCCCGAAATGCCAAAGCTACCCCCCCCCCCCCAACGGGGCCCGCTCGCTCTCCTGCTCACGCAGTCGGTTTTGCACGAGGCACGGAGCAACGGGGGAGCACGGACCATCTCCAACTTATATGCTTTCGGGAAAATTGTTTGTGGGGTAGAAAATGCTCAAATTAATAAAATATGCAATATTGCTTAATTCATGTTTATTCGATGGGATGCGGAACTTGATCTCAGATATATAGAGAACGGATATTTCGAAATATTTGTGGGGTGAAGGATGGCAATTTCAAGGCAAAGTATAACAAACTATCCTCACTAAAATACACAGTTCAATCATACCAAAGTGAACATAATAAAACGAACACACGGTGATAATAATGTCAGTGATGTAAGGAATAATAAATGAATTGTAAAAAGCAATTGCACTGTAAGCAACGGGTGGCGCTGCGCTCACGCACACCTTTTGTGATCGGAATTACGTGCTTTCGACTAGAAATTACCGCGAAGAAAAAGGTAACTGTGACTATTTATATTAGAAAGCAATTTGCAGGTTCTCTTTATCATCTCATTTATGCCAAGCGCCTACACATGAAAATGCAGCCGCCTGCGTTCACGCGAAAAAAAATATTCCCGGACGTCCTCCGCTTGAACTTTAATGTCGCGGTGAACATTCAAAAGCGCTATACTTCGTTTCAGCTTAGGTCCAGACGCAGCCGATGCTACAAGCGCGAGCTCCAGGCTTTCAGCGTCCCTGCCAAGCACGCGCGCTCGTGCAGTGCAAGCACTGTTCAGGGCCACATGCTCGCGCCTGTAGCATCGGCTGCGTCTGGACTTCAGCTGAAACGAAGTATAGACCGAGCAGTCGCTCATTCGGAAGTGGACGCTCTCAGGTATGTTTTCAACCGTCGTAGTGAAGAGAACGAGCGCTCAGCTTCGCCGTTGTTAAGGGCAGAGTCGCTAGATCTGAGGAGACGATGGACGTTCTGAAATAGGGCCTCCGGACAGAGGGCGACCGCCTGTATACCGCAGACGTGACGGGCGCTTCACGTTTCTCCCTCTTGCATTGGACGCCTAAAATTTCCCTATTTTTGGCGAAGTTTCCCTCACTTTGCGTAAATCGTCGCTCACGGATGCGATGAAGTCCGTCTTGCTTTCTGCTTTGTATGTCGAGATGGCTTCCGATGCAATTCGTTATTAGATTAACCTCTTCGTTGCACGGAACATCAGAAACTCCGAAGAGACAAGCCTTCATATTCTCACTACGCATAGGCGCAAGGGTAGTCAAGTTCCTTTCCACGTTCGGCGTGTAGTTTCTGTGTGGTGCGTCATGTCATTTCTCCGAGTGACGGAACGACGAGTTCGGACTGATGACTTCTCCTTGCCCCGAGGATATGCTGCTGCTGCCTTTGGACCACGCTGCAAGATAAAGCGGCCTAGCAAAGATAACACTCTCTTTCCTTCGGCATCTGGTTCTGTAGCACGAATTTGTTAAACCTTTAATAGATAATAGATTTTAGTTTTGTGATTGTTCAGAATTACCTTCGCCCTAAATATGGGCCCCTAGTGTTTGTGCGTGGTCGGTTGCTCCAATTTTTCAGTGTCGAGATATTTTTTTTTTTGCTTTTGCTGTTTAATTTTTTTTTGTTGAGAATGTATAGCTATTTTTGTGTTTTGTCTGGCCTTCACGCGTTGGTATTGCAGTGCTACCTCAAAAAGCGGAGGGAGTTGTGTGCTGTGAGGACGCTTTTAAAGTTGGTGGGCCGCAAGTACGACGACAGTAGAACAGTGAGCCACCACGCCCGTATTCCTGTAAATGAAGCCTGCTCCGTTTTGAAAAATGACAATGCAGCGTTACCCGTTTTATCTTAACAGCGCCTCCCTAATCTTTGCCTGAGCGTCAGCGTCCGTGTCGGCGAGCTCACCCTGCGTCATTGAGGGGGGGGGATGCCGTTGAACCCCTCCCGAAATAAAATCCTGGCTACTGCCACTGTCCCCACCTGATTGCATCCTACCAATTTAATATCGCGTATGCGTATGAAGTTATTCTGCAATCATGTAGGCACATCCGCACATACAAACCGTTTTAAAGAAAGCAACAGTAGAGCACTTGCGTGAAGAATGACTCACCCTTCGCCGGACGGCACGTGTACCGGCGTGAACCCCTACGCAGTGCGCCAAACGAACTAAAAGATTCAAAACGCATTTGACGATTGCTGATGGCTATACTATTTGTTATGTGTTCGCTTTCTTCCTGACTGAGTATGCCGAGATAATTTCAGACACACCGTTCAGACACAGATCTTGGGCGTCGGTGAAAGCTCGTCCAAAAAAGGCTTAGCAAGGAGTAGGGGACGCTTGTTAGGGCCTCCGTCTTAGTTAGCTGATCTCAGCGTTTGCGAAAACTTAATCTCCAATCAGCATAAACTTTGAGTGGGAGATATATAATGACACGGGGAAGACTTCAAGTAACATTTGTGCCGTAGTGAGGTCGAATTAATTACGTTTCTTTAGAAGTTCATCCTACAACGTTGGGCTCAACTTCAAGACTACTGTGAGGATGTGACTTGTTTTTCGCCCAATGAAGTAACAAAAAGCGGACGTTTGGCAAAAAAAATACGTGTAGGGCTCAAAGTGACCATATTTCAGTTGTGGTTCACCGGTACTAGACAGGATTATTGAAATTGAGCTCAAAGATACAATCGCGGGGTGAGACATGACTAAGCCACGGCGTTACTACGTTTGCATACGCACGCATAAAATCCGGCATGTCAAAAACCATAAAAAGTGCCCTATCTATCTTCTATATCGCTCTGGGATGACAATATTGTATACATTCGTGGTAAGTCAGCTAATCGAAAACGCACCAGCCGATTCGGTCACGGCGTGAAAGCATGAATCGAAGCTGCTCAATCGAAACGAAAACTGGCCTTCTAGTTTCCAGATTGCACAGCGTGGCATTTCGCCACAATGTGGCGCTTCGAATTTTGTAAGAGGTCTATTAAATATCACCTAAATCATCTGAGAATAGAGAGTTTTAGTAGATCGTTCCGATACCTCCGATACCCCCGATAACGATACTATATATGGAGCGCAAAGGCGGAGGCAGAGTATCGGGTATCGTTATCGGAGTCAGCTGAACGATCTACTAAATCTCTCTATTAAATAGCTATGTATCCTATTCAACCTAAATTATAAAGACGGGGTCACACTGCTCACACATCATACAAAACAGTCTGCAAACACGAAACACCGAAATTTTCGTTGTTCGAATGCCGCGTGCCTATTGTTTCTGCTGGAACTCATTGCCAAGCGGCATTCAAAGCACCAATCTCGCGCTGACTCGCGTTCGAAAAAATTCGGTTGTGTGTATGTTTATACAGCCTAGAACTTGGGCTGCCTCTAACGGGCGAATTGTCTCCCAGCAGTAGATGAGAAATTTAGCCAGTGCAGTACAACCGCTAGCCTGGCGTCTTTAACCTGCATCACGCAGCAGTGATACACGACCGCACACCGGTACGATACTCATCCAGGGTCGCTAAACTCGTCAAACACAAAGTTGGGGCCGAAGTTCGCGGAGCGTGCTGATTGGACTCTCGCGACGATGGCGTCACGCGGGACGAGATGTCAATCATCCAAGCTCTCTCGGTGCTCAAATTCCAGCGAGAATGTGAAACACACAGTCGTAGCGAGCTTCATCGGAGCGCGCGCGAGCAACACCTTGGGGCCAGGCGATTGAACGGTTGCACTGATGACGTCGCTCCCGCGTGTCCCTACATCCCTACGCTGCTATAGAGTCAATGAAACGTAGATTGTACCTAGGCGGGCTGTAAATGCTCTGAACTTTCTCGTCGGAAGATCGTTGTTTGTGGAAGTTATTGGTGACGACAAAGTGACGTTTCACAACTTTGAGAAGGAGTTATTTGAGGCCAAAATCTTCGCTTCGGAATCGAGGCGAAGATTGAACTTTGTGATATTGTGGAGCCATGCGCGGTGTACGCGGCTTTAGAGCTCATCTTCCGGAACTGTCAGCAACGCTACCGGGGTCACCCAAGCGCCGTGTGTGGACTGACGTCGGTAGTGTTTGAGAGAAGAGGGGGCGACGTGGGATGGAGAGGGAAAACCTAAGGAAGGGAAATAAAAAAAGGTGCGACCAACACACACACACACAAGCATACACACATATTCACACACACAAATAGGAGTCAGGAAGGTCCTTAGAAATTGTTTGGGAGAGAGGAAGAGAGAGAGAGGGGTGATGGTAGTGAAGAAGGGAGATATCCCTTCCCCCGAATTTTTAGAACACAGCTCTCAAGCGCCCGTTTCGGGCTTGAGCGGCGTCGCCGTCGGCGGTGGCGCCGCCGTCTGCATAACTGCGCGTGTTGCATTATGGGACGTTTCCCCGCTAAATTTAGTGGGGAAGTTGACGCCACGTGACCTCAACACCAATTCAGTTTCCCCGCTAAATGGGTGGGGAGCAGGAGAGGAGGAGGGGAAGGTATGGAGGAAGGTGGAAGGGCATACCCTCCCCTCCTCCTCCTCAAGAGCTGCGCTCTAATTCGACGTTACAGAGAACTGCAAACGTATTTTATTTTTTTATTATAACTCTCTCAAATGCTATGGTCAGGGGCTGGGGCGATACACCCCCTCCCCCCTCCCCCTTATACCTTCATGCCCCTTGCCCCCTCTTTCGACGCCACTTGGGGGGGGGGGGAATGACCCCCTCCCCGTCCCCCTGTTTCGACGACCCTGCTAGAGGCGTTCCAACTGAGCGATGACGAGGAACAGCACAGCGTGCAATTTTCGAAATAATGGTTCTAGAGATTCTGGAATTAAAACGGTTCGCGTTCCACGAACTCACAAGCGGCCATAACAAACTTCCAAGCGAGAGGCTCGTGCCAGGGCTCGTTGTATGCAGGCGCGTTCAGTGACACCCTTTTATAGTTCATACCTTTGACGTCAGGGTCAGAATTATCAGTTGTGAACGACAAATTTGATGCATGGTGCCTGTTCAAGTTGACGGTGACAAGTCTGGTTGTGTACGATGAAAGCTCGGTGTCTTCGCGTTCTCGAAACATCACCGTCAATATTGACAACCTGACATGACTCTTATTTCCGTTAAAGAACGCATAATTAATCCCAGTTTGGCTAATCTTTGAAAGTCTACCATAAAATGATTTTATCCCGCCGATGGGGGAGACAACTGCCCGGAAGCGAAATCCGTCCGAAAGTGGACAGTGCTACTCGGCTGGTTGTGACCTAGCCACGTCGGGAGCCGAAATAAATAAAAAGAACAACAGGGACGCTTTTTAGTAAAGGCTGCTTTATCGGCGGAAATAAGAACGATATCAGACTATCAACTTCGACGGTGTTGATTTTAGAACGCAATTACCCAAGCCTCCATCATAGAGACAATCAAACATGTCGGTCGCAGCTTATAATCTTTCTCGTGACGTCACACGTATGAACCACGGCTGTCTCTGCGCGCTCTTTCGTGCTGCTCTTGTTCGGAGCCTAGGGAGTGATAGGGATTTTTCGCCCCTTCAATGAGAAACGTCACGAAGATACACGGATCTGCGGGTTTTTGAGAAAAGAAAACTTCGCGGCAATCTTTCAGCTCCTCCCCCCACTATGTCATAACACAAAGAAAGTTGTATTTGACGAGTTTAGCGACCCAGATCCAAACGGGGCAGGGGTGGGATTGAATCCAGGATCCTGGGTTCCGCAGCGCGAGCTTTCGCTTCGAATCAGTAATGAAGATTGTCTTTTGTACGATATATAATGCCCGAGTCCCACTAGAGCGTGAAAACAAAAACAAACGACAGCGACAAGCCTCAAACACATGCAGCATGCACGCAATGAACATTTGGCAGGTGTTTAGTCGTTCGGTGCTCGTGAAGTAAGCACGAGTGATTGCAAAGCCTGCCAAAGATACAGTTGCGTCCATGATGCTCGTGTTTGCGCATAGCCTATTTTATTCTACAGAGCCTGTGAAACCGAGAAAGACCCTGGTTTGAGGCTTGCCGCTGTCGCTTGTTTCTGTTTGTCGCTCTAGTGAGACTCTGGCATAAGTGCGTGATCCCGGCTTAATGTTCGGCAAAAGATAAACTTGTTTATAAACGGAAATTATCGATCTACAAAGTCAAACCGATTTCACAGCATTTAATCTTGAACACATAGAACATTTTTTGCAGTTAGCATTTTTCTGTTTAATTTATAACTGAGTTAAATCAATATAAAGAATATTTTCAGACCGCGAAACAAATAATCCTCCGATGGATTGAAATAGGACGAGATATTCAAGCACATTAACCTTTGTTTCTCGGAATAAAACATATATTCCACGTTTCAGTCCTACTTGTGATAGCCATAAATGACCGCACGATTTCGCTTTCCGGTATTGGCCCTTATTGGTATATCTGGCTATGGGATTGCATACATACCTATTTTAATATTGCTTGAGGATTTTAAATAACTAATTTGCATTCTAATTGGTGTTTGTTTTCATCAAGGTGAATTCCTGTATTGCAATGTTAAGACCTATGTCTGAATTTCGCAATAAAAAAGGGCGTAAAGCATCGTCGATTTTTAAACTTTTTTGCATGCGGCAGGGATGAAGACAGTAGTCACAACAAATAGCATATAAACGCATTCGGTTCAATAAGCTGTCAACTAGTGTCAACCGTTACATAAAATACAGGCAAATAATTACCTTACATAGGCCGTTTCTGCGATTATTGAGCCAACGATCGTTGGCATCTCCCAACTGTCATCGACCTCAACTAAGTTGTCCGGTGTTACCAGGTGTTACACGGTACAAACGCCGAACAACCCCAACTTTACGATCCCAGTTGAAACCGTAGATTAAACCATAACTGATGGTCAGATTACATTTTGTTTTAAGTGATGCAAACGAATTGTATGCACACTTTTCATTCATTATAAATGTTTAACACAAAATATAATGAACATTTTTTTTAATGTTTAGACTAAAGAAACGGTAACCAGAACATCTAACACGAATTGAAGCAAGAGAGACATAACGAAAGTCTTATCGGCACTGACATCACAATGGCCGCGCTCGCCGAGCGTGGGCTTCCGCGACCTGCCGTGATCGTTTTAGCGGCAGCTCTCGCCCCGAATCATACCTCTTCCGACAATATTTGCTGCTACGATACTTTCTAGATACCTCCCCAATCTTCCGCAATAGTAAGTGCTTCGCTGGCGCTGGCCATCAGCGGTAAACTGAATCTAGAAGAGGGGCAGTGAGTTCAGAGAGCGCACTGCCGCCGCACTTGGTGTCGACACCACTAGAGGGCTCCACTAAATCATGGGCTGTAGTAGCGCCTGCTAAGCACTGCCTTTGCTGCGCTACTGGTGTCTTCGTCGTCGCCGTCGTAGTCGTAGTAGTAGCCGATTTGACACAGCACTTCATTCGACACAGGCGACAGAAAACACGGGGAAAGATCTGAATGGGAACCAGTACGCGCTGCCGAACCGCCAAGCAAAACCTGCTTGCCGAAGGCCCCCGGAACGCTCGGATCCTCCAGCCCCAAAGCAGTATATAAGGAGAGTTGGGCCAGTTCTATGATCTCGCCACCGTAACACTCCCCTTCCTGAGTTATTCAATCAGCCCGCGTCGCAGAGCGAGAGGCGTGAGCGAATGCGCGTGAACTCCCGGCTGCTCCCAGCTGAGCGGGGAGGGCTGCCATTTTCATTCATTCGCCCGGTGGAATGCATGGGATCGATGTCCGAATTTCGCTTCTTTCCTTTTATTTGGCAGGCTCTTGCAAGAAAAATATATAGTGTTATTCCTCGGTGGCCTATGTAGCTAAAGAATGAAGTTTCTTCTCGTTTGAACTCAAACTTTTATTAAGGCGAAAAAGAAATAAGCCCGTAGCAGACGACGCGTAGCCTCGACAGTGCTCTGAGCCTACAGCGTATTGCGTCAAAATGGCGCTCGTCTCCTTTTTGCTCCCTTCTTCCTCTTTGCTACTTCGGCGCTCTCTGCCTTTCCTTCACTTTTCTCCTCTCCGCTGCCTTCGTCGCCACACCCACTAGCCAGGCTCTCCCAATATATGGCTCTGTCCAGCCCATGCTCGCAGCGCCGCCACGTACATCCGGGACCTTTCCACGCTCACCGCAACACAGCAATGAATGGAGCAAGCGTCGGCGCCTGATCTCACTACCCCTCCTCCAGTTCACTTTATCGGCGACAACGCGGCAGACGCCGCCATGTTTATCTCTATTGGGGCAAACCACCACAAGTTAACTGAGGTAGGACTGCTCAGTTAAACTGAGTGATGATTAGGGCTCAATGACAGTTGGCGGCGCCATGAAACTCCGCCTATCGCGATTGATGGTATATTCGGCTGGTCGCTTTTCAGCCTCTTGGAGCGATCTGAAAAGCCGGTGTGCATTCGGGATGGTCGATTCCAGGCGCTCCAAGCATATTCGCTTGGTTCTTTCGGAGCGCTCTCGAAGCTCCGACTCTCGCCGTCCTCCGAATCAGAGCGGTTTGAGGCGCTCTGACTTGGAAGTGGGAGCGCGCGAGAGATCTGGCTGCCGACCGGTCACGTGACTCCAGCCATTCCGCCATTTTGCTTTTGTGTCGGAAGCGGACGGCGAGAACGCAGCTACTCCACAGAAAGAGGGCTGCGGAAAACAGCCGTAAGTCTCGACGCCGTCACCGTTTTGTTGTGCTCCCCGAATTGAGGTGAAATGTCGTTGAAACGAAGACGTTTAATGTTAGGGGTGGCACCGTCAGTGCTGCTGGCGAAGCTAGCAGACAGCGACAACACCAGCAGCTCGGACAACGACGACGAGGGCCGTGTTTACGAAGCGAACATTTGCCGAGTTGTTTGACGCACCTTGTACGGTGGCCAAGGTCAAGGCCTATGTTTCTATAGTGCGAATCTTCTCGGACAAAGCGGTAAGAACAAAAGTACGAGAGTTTTCAAGCTGTAATGCTATCTTTAGATGCGGAGCATCTCTTGCTCAGGTCTATGTCCCGCGGCGTCGTAGTCCGCACCACGCTGCGCACGCAGCTCTCCTCCTTCCTCTCCCCAACAGCTGCGCGTTGCTACTCTCTCTACCAGCTGCGTGCACTGCGCGTGCGTTCGATTGTACTCACACCGCGCGCGCGCGCGCCGCAACTCTCCTCTAGTCTCCTCCCCTTCAAGTGTGAAAACAGATAAACGGCGAGCGGCGAGCGTTCCAAGTTTCTCTGCCGCGAGCCGCGACAAAGGCTCGCGTTGGGAGTCACGCTGGGTAGTCGGTGGCGCCATCTATCGACGTCAGCACGCAACTGACTTTCCTCGGAACCAACACGATGCTCCGCATCACTCCGATGAGTTCCCTCGGGAAGATGGTGTAACTTTTTGATAGCTTCGCAGGAACTTCCGCTTGGCACAGCTGGCTTGCGATGACCTTATCAGCGTCCGCGTTGACGGCTGCCATTTTTCAAGGATTGACGGATGGATGGATGACTGAATACTGCTGAACCCTTTGAATCCGAGAAGCAAAAGTTCCGCTAGAGGGCGGCTCACGCCGTCCTCTAGTGGCGCAGGCCACCCTCTATCCGCTCGGCTTGCCGCTCTGAAAAGTTGAGGAGCGTTCGGCTGGGCGCGCCGATTCTCTCGCTCCAATGCGGAGGCGCTCCGGGATCTGGTAGCTCCGACTCGGATGACTGGAGCGCTCGAAAGTGACCAGCCGAATATACCATGAGTCAACTGCCCTTGGCTCAATAACAGTTGACGACGCTAGTGTAACTGGTGTAGCCATAAAAAGAAACGCTGAAAGTGGTCTGCTGAAAAAAAAATCAGCAGAACCCATCCTTTGGGAATGATTATCTACGTTAATGCGAATAGCATCAAACGGTGCGGAGTTATGCGCGTTCGTCAGGTGGCCGGCACACTCTAGATACGCCAGCCCACTCTTGAGGCGATTCTAAATTTGCTGACACTTTCACAGCCCTGCGCACGATCTCCGCAGCCCAGCACGTGCGTTTGTGTCACTTAGGAAGGCGAGCAAAGCACGCGCCATACGCACAAACACTCAAAATGGTACCGACCAGACTTTCTGGCGTCTCAGCTAGTCTCAACCAACGGTACTCTAAACGGTTGTTTATATCTTTACCATAGGACGCGCTTACAGCGCTGTCACAGCTACCGGTGCGCGCGCGTTCCATGCACGAGGGCTCATTCCGCTCTCGTGAGGCTGAGCACGGCTGCTACATCACCCTCTCCCGAGCGCGGGAGAGGGTGAGCTAGCGGCCGTGCTCAGCCTCACGAGAGCGGAATGAGCCCTCGTGCATGGAACGCGCGCGCACCGGTAGCTGTGACAGCGCTGTAAAGCGCGTCCTATGGTAAAGATATAAACAACCGTTTAGAGTGCGTTGAATGACTGCCTTCATAGCTCTGTGGTTAGCGCGTCTGCCCGCTGATCAAAGGGTCAACGGTTCGAATCCCAGCCGGCGCCGGTCTTTTTTATTTATTTATCGACCCGCGGCGTAAGAGGTTAGATAGCCAGATAGATAGCATAACATAGACGAAAAGTGCGTGAAGTATCCAAAGAATGCTATTCGCATTAAAAAAGTAAAAAAAGAATACGACTCGTGCATCCAATGTTCGCGCGAGCTGTTGGGCGCGACTGGACCTCGCCGGACCATTGAACAAGTTTAAAATCTTGATAACCTTGGTAATACCCAATTCATACGGCAGCGTAAGGGTACCTTTGGCTTAGGTCCCTTACCTGAAGCTACCCGTAGGAAACGGCGTTCTTGATCACACGATAAATAAACGGAGCACTTTAAGTTGATGGCGATTGCATTCCTACTAAACCACGAGAGGAGCACGTGATAAACAAATATTCCTCAAAATTGGTTTGACGCGCAGTTTTTGATTATTGTGTGTGAAATATCACATTTTAAACCGAAATATTGTTTGTGTTTTGCGGGAATTGTTTTTTCTCTGCGTCTAAGGACGCACCTAAATGTGTCTTGCTTTAAAACGTCCGACATGTCTGGCCACACTGGCCCTAAATCGTCTGCGGTTACGACCGTGGTTACAAGTTCCCATTGCGAGGTGGGCGACCTTTTTAGGGGCGAAGCTCCTTAGGGGCTATGCCATGTCCGTATGTCCGTCCGCCGTAGGCCGGCGTCGGGTGCTCGTGCTTCTGCTCGTGAGACCACGTGCTCACGAGCACGTGAACACATGCTCACGTGCTCGTGTAGGGCACAAAAAATTGAAAAAAAAGATGAAAAAAATTATCAAAAAAAAGAAAAAAGAAAGAAAAAAAAGAGTAGGGGTTTTTGAGATGCCATCCCATCTGTTTGCTTAAAAAAGGAAAAAGAAGAAAACCACACATTCTCCTACTGCCATGTATGAAAAGGACCGAAAAGCTCGGCATGCAGCGCCTCAGAGTCTACGTAGACAGCAAGCTGCTCCGGAGACCAGGGCGCGAGAAGCTGCTGCACAGCGTCAAAAACACCAAGCGGACCCGGGGTTGAGAGCTCGGGAAGCGGCGGCAAAGCGTCAACGCCGACAGCAAGCAGCAATACATAGGTTGCACTGACGTAATTTGGTCCTCCTTTCTGGTGGCCGAACTTCCTCGAGCGTAGCCTTTACTGTGCATATTCTACGAGCAGTACACGAGCGTCGCGAGCGAGCGGAAACGAGTGAGCACAGCTTCATTATACTTCGTTTCAATTTATCTGCGAGCGAAGCCAAAGCTAGAAGCGCGAGACCAGCGCTTTTTGCGTTTCTGCCCAGCTCGCGCGCTCGAGCAAAGCCTGAAGGCACGGAGCTTTCGTGCTCGCGCTTCCAGCTTTGCCTTCGCTCGCACATAAGGTGAAACGAAGTATAACAGCAGGTTTTGGCCACCAGAAAGGAGGAAGGATATGACGTCACGTGCAACCCATGTATACCTATGACCAAAATCAGTATCATCAGCACCACCCAAGCTTCGCCCCAATCAACATCATTCACCACGTGGAGATGCAGTCATTTTATTTGTTTAGGAGCCCCATTTTTCTGCAGTTCTCACTAAAGTAGCTAAATAGTGCCCGGCAGAAACGAACCCCGTCGGGAGTCTCACGGTTACGCCAGTCGCACCATCGAAAGGGATGGACGACAATGAAGATAGAAGGTCCTGGGCGGGAGAGTCGGGCGACTCGTCTACAACCTCGAAAAAGAGGTCGCAGTGGTCCATCGTGTTGGGGTTCGTAGCAGACATTGCTTTCCAGGTGCCGCCGCTGCTATCTGCGAGTATGCGTTCCTCATTAATGTATTATTCGATCACTTTTTTGTTTTCTACAAGCATTTCGCAATTTGCCACTTATATATATTCATCACTTTTTATTATCATGCATTAAACCGAGACATGTACGTAACGCGTTACAAGTAACGAGTTACTTGTACTTAGTTACTATTTTCGGTAACGAGTAACGTATTTAGTTACTTTTTTAGAAAAGGAACGAGTAACGGTATTTAGTTACTTTTAAGGCCAAGTAACGAGTAACGGTATCTCGTTACTTTTGAGGAGTAACGTGTACAACACCGCTTAAACGGCCTTGTTTTTATTCTAGCCTGAGTATGCGTCTATTGCGACAAAGGCAGATGGGCAACCCGAAAAACAAATAAACAGTATGACAGTACAGCAACGTATATCGCTGAACAGGTCAGTCGAACAGTTCGACTGACGTGTCCAGCGATAAACGTTGCTGCACTGAACTCTACAGCTGGGAATGTCCTTCACCCAGCGAGCACAATCAGGTTAATTCGTTGGTTGAACTTTCTAGAACCGGGTACGGACCGAATGTAAACCCGGAGGTTGCAAACACGGGAAGGCACATAGCCCATTACCCGCTGTCCTCAATGAAGGCGCAGTTCCCGAAGATTCACCAGCTCTTCCTGAAGCACAACACTGCCGTTCCTTCGAGCGCGTGACTAGAACGACGCTTCAGCGTCGCCGGAGATGTATTTTCAAGGAAGCGGGGAAACATAACTGATGAAAACTTCGACAGGCAGCTGCTGCTTAAGGGCAATGACTATAGAAAGAATACAATAAACCATGAAACAAAAACAGTTGTGTATTTGCTCGTCAAAGTAACGTGAAAAGTAACTCGTTACTTTTGAGGTAACTGACGCGTTCCTTTTGAGAATCGGTAACGAGTAACGTATTTAGTTACTTTTTGAGCGAGTAACGAGTAACGGTATTTAGTTACTTTTTGGAGTAACGTGTACATGTCTGCATTAAACAATATTTATTTTTATATATCCGTGATTTTTATTTTGGGTTCGTGGGTCCGAGGCTAGTACTCCCTGTCGCTGTAAAAGAGCTTGGCGAACTCCGTTTAACACAGGACCTCCTTTAGCGAAAAGGACCTTTATGAGCCGTGTGATTACGATCTCCAGCTCCTTTACAACAGGTACCTGTACCAAAGGTACCTTTACGCTGCCGTGTGAATTGGGTATAAGACAGGTCCGTGGACCTATTTTATGACGTTTTCCCACGTGATACACAGCATTCAACAGATCCGCGGACTCGTCCCCCGTCCCCGGATACGTTCTTGTAGCACGCGGACCAGCTCTTGAGTTTTTGCATGCTTATTTTGCCTGGAACATGGCGGATTTCAAAACCGCAAAAAAAGATGGCGCCACCGAATTCCGTAGAAACTTGTCCGGGGACATGTGCGCCGTGGGGGATACATCTGTAGTAGGCAATCTAAGCAACTGCCTGTTCTTGCAGTTGCTTAGAACTTACGTTGAACTTCACCTAAAGGTACAGTACAGCCTCGCGTTGCCATTTTTCCTCTGCTTTATTTTTTTTTATATTTTCCTTTTTCTTAGAGCCGCAGCTCTTAAAAGCCTGTTTCCGCGTATAACGGCGTCGGCGTTACCGCGCGTTGCGGTATGGGACTTTCACGGGCGTATACACTGGCCTCAATTTCCCGCTAAAGTTAGCGAAGAAACATAATTGGTGTGTAGAGTCTGTCACTTCTATAATGCAACGCTGCGCCATTCTGTTTTCCCGCTAAGTTTAGCTGGTAAAACTGACGTCACATGACCGCTAGCACCACTCAGTTTCCCCACTAAATTTGGCGGGGAATTGAATTGGAGTTAGTCAGGTGACGTCAAATTTTCCGCTAAATCTAACGGAGGAACGTAATTTGATCGTAGGTGGCGTAACGCGAAGTCCTGGCGACTTCATTTTTCCCGCTACATTTGGCGGGGAAACTGATTCGGTGTTGAGGTCCCGTGGAATTAATTTTTGTATTTAAACTTAGCGGGGAAAATGTGAAAGGAGGAGGAGGAGCAGGAAGGAGGAGGAGGGGAGGAGCAGGAGGAGGGGATAAAGGGGAAGAGAGGAGGACGAGGGGAGTGGGAGAATGAAGTAGGGGAGCTGGGAGGAGGCGATGAAAAGGAGAGGACGGGATGAGAAGGAGGGGAGAGGAGGAGGGAGATGGGAGGACGAGAGGGAAGAAGGAGTAGGAGGAGAAGGAGGAGGGGAGGAGAGGAGGGAGGAGAGGAGTGTACGAGAGGAAGGAGGGAGCATGCCCTCCCCTCACGTACCCGCCCCTCTTCCTCCTTAAGACCTGGGCTCTAATTTTGCGTTAAAGAGATTCGTAAACGTCTTTTCCTTTTTTCATCTTTTTTTTCTGGTCGCTGAATTGGGAGACACAGACACTGCATGGGGAAATTCACTAATGTTTTGCCAATTTTAGCATACTTGCTGACCGCACGCCACATGTTTACCCTGTTATAGACGAGACATTCAGCTTCTGGGTTTCGATGTCTGAATAAACAAAGTAATTCTTCCAGTTCTCAATTGCTTTACTTCTCAACTCCTGGTACAGGATGGACCACGAGCAGTGCTGTTGGCCTGGGATCGCTGGAAATGACTCTTCTCTTCGGTCGCCGTCAATAGACCGATCTCACCAGCCAGTTTGACTACGCCACCGCTACCGCAATGCATCGAGGGAACTTTAGTCTTTCTGGACGTGCGACAACCTCGCTTAGTTCTGCGCGTGTAGAACACGAGATGGCACGAGTCCTCTCGTGCACTGCCGTCTGCCTCCTGTTCTCCTGTGAACTAAAGTTATGGCGGCGTCACGCATGCGCCGAACTCTTAGTGGGATCGGTCTATTATTGGAGCTAAAGTAGCGAGTTTCGTTTCGGTATGAATATACCGGCGTGCCCGGACGGAGAGTAAAGCTCGCTTTATTATTGGTGCTTTTGTTTCCAAGTATTTTGGCAATTACCCGAACTTCTGTCTGAGCTTTTTCATTGTCGTTCTTTCAGCACGTTCTTCTCTGACTGGTTTCCTCGGCTATAGTTTTCTTTTTCTTTCTTTAGCTTCATATCAGTGTTTAGCCAGTATTGGCGAGCTCTGGAGCTATACTCCGCTTCACCTTATGTTGTACCGCAGCGGAAGTCTAGAAGCGCGAGCTCGTCGATGTTGGCAACCGCTCTTAAGTCACGAGGCTTGTGCCGCCGAGATGTGCCCCAGAGCAAGGAGCCTCGCGCTTGTAGCCTTCTCCCTGCGGTACATAATAAAGTGAAACAGAGCAGAGTATAAAGTGTTGTAGGGGAGGCATCCCCTATGTGCCAACTTTAGCAGAAAAGAGAAACCTGCGACACGTTCGAATCCGCAACGGCCTAAAAAAGTGACGTCCGTGACGGCGTCAGAGTTTCCTGTCATAACAAGGGGGATCAGTGGCCGAGTGGGCCGGTGCATTAAGAGCCACTGTATAGGGCAGCGCAGCTACCATAGTAGCACCACGCTTTTCCCTGTGCCGCCTCTCACCGCGATTGGTCACACGCGGTACCATAGCAACGCGTTGAGCTGGCTCGATTTCTATAGCAACTGAGTGACTACTCGTCACGTGACCTCACAAGATCCGTGATGGTGTGCGCCCAGAGCTGGGGGGGATGCGAGTTTTGTTCGGTGCGCGGAGTCGCTCATGTGCAGCAGCTTGCTGACAATTTCGGGCTTCTTTGTGCTCTCTTGACGTAGGTATAACGTGACGATCTGAAAGAATTATGACTGTGCACCCTTTCTGCGCAAGATCCCTCTGAATATTAGCACCTGTGTGACAACATCAGTCATATCGTCGTAGCGGTTCTCGGATTCCCGGATATGTTCGAGGATCGATAAGACTCTTAGCGTCAATTTTGCATACTTTTAACTTTTTTCAATGTTGGAGTGTCTGAGAACCGATACGAGAATCTATGCGTCGCATGTTGGGCCTTGAAGAAGTTGTTTCAACTCCAGGTGACCGGATATTCACAAACTTTTAGCGAGGAAGCTCCTGCGATGTTTACGTTTTGTACTAATCAACGATATTACAATTTAATCGCTTTTAGGATAAAATCCTCGCATTTTTCTAGCTTCCTCTGAAAGTTTTAATTTCTGAGAATCTAAACGAAATGTATATGTCGCGTGTAGGGCCTAGGGGAAGCTGATTATACCCTGGGTCATCGAATAATCACAGCAACGTTTAGCGAGGAAGTTCCTGCGATCCTTAACCTTTGTTCTAATCGATGATTTTACGAATTGGCAGTTCTGGAGATTTGGATATAACGTGCTTTCGTTGCAATAGCTTGCATTTGATCGCAGTGTTTTTTGCTTTAGTTTTTACAAGTGACAAGCTGGTGTTTACCAAATGACGTATATGAAATGTCCTGCTATATAACAATACATCAACACATACTATTAAACTTAGATGCTCAGAGGTGCGTTCGTCTTTGTGATAAACAAGTTACAGACAATTATGGCTTACCGGTGTAATATTTATTTTCTGTAGGTCGGCCCGCTTTGTGCTCCTTAATATTAGAGAGTTTTAGTAGATCGTTCGATGACTCGATAAACTACCCGATACTCCTGCCTCCGCTCTTTGCTCTTACATATATAGTATCGTTATCGGGGGTATCGGAGGTATCGGAACGATCTACTAAAACTCTCTATTAGTGTGGTATGGTGTTATCATCATATGTGTATGGTTCTAAATAGCGTGCCTCAATGTGCTTCTGTTTAGGGTGATGCCACCTTTTGTAGTACCTGATGCCGACAGCACGCGCTCACGGGTAACGTACAAAGAAATTAACGAAAACAAAATGTCGCCATAGCACAGTTAGCGCCACAAAGGCGTGCAGGGCCACGCTCCTTCACGCGCTTCTGAACAAAAATAAAAATGAAAGTGTGGAACAAAAAGCCCAGATGTCTCCAACTCTAAACAAAGCGCACATGAAGGCTCGCTAGTTCTAAATATCTTCTTTGCAGTGAAGGCCAAAATGACGTCAGCCGGCCTCAACTCATTCATTGGACACGAGAACTGCGTCACTCAGACGAATGCGCTCGTCTACGATCAAGTCGTCGACGAATATTTGAATTTGCGCTTGTGGCGAATGAGTTCCCTGACGGAACTTATCACCTGCGAATGCCAAGTTCTATGGTGTGCTTAAAAGCACGGTGGAAGCTTGGAGTCATCGCATCCGGTGCCCTAGACATGTCATGACTGCGTGATTTCACAGTTCACTTTTGAGCGGAGGGTTACAGCTAAGAAAAAAAAAGTTAAAATCATTTCATGGCCCCTTTAACACGGATATGCGTGCTACACCAGATAAATATGTTGACTTTTTGAATGCCGGTAGACTTCCGGACGACAGCTTGGCCTGTCGGCAAGAACACCTCAAATCCGGCACCCTCTCTTTTGATGGCGTTAACAATCCTCTGGAGATTACCATGCTGTCCTTCTTGGTTGAACCTCGTCGGCTGTTCGTCTCCCAAACGAGGGTGAGAACGTCGTCGACGTTGCTCTTCGCCAGTCGGTGACAAAATCTCATCTTGAATGGACGACGAGGTCTTGAAGAACTATGATGCTACGCATACATTCGCTTACTATGGGGCAGTCGAGCAGCAGTCATGTCCCGGAGGCAATCGTCCTGTCGTGGCCGGCGTAATCGAATTTTGTTCCATCGAAGCGAAGTACGAAAGTACAGGGACGGTACGTACGGCCGCCATCCCGGCGGCGCGGGACACCACTCGCGTTGTCCGTGCACATACGGTACCTAGCAGCTCTCGTCGCCCGACAGTCCCCGGGCTGCAAATCATCTCACTTCCGAGAAGAAACAGGCACCGCTCCTCCAGAGGCCCGTGCCATACCGCCATGCTAAGCGTCTTTTACCACTTTTCAATAAACGAATGGAGATATCAACTAGGCTAAAACAGTTGCCGCCCAGCGTCGCTAGCAGCATGGTTACCATGACACCCTCCCAGGCCCAAAATGGAGATCGCTGTCAGCGCACCTGACGTCGTGCATCTAGATCATTCTGCGTCGTGTGGCTACTCTGGCAGCTACGCTGCCACGTACAGTGGCTCTAGCGCACATCAGCTCTGGAGCACGTGGAGCGAAAGCTCGTGCTGCAGAATTCAGGGATCCTGGGTTTCATCCCCTCCCCCGCCCGTTTCGATCTGGATGGGCATCGTACCGGCGTGCGGTCGTGTCTCACTACTGTGTGGTGCATGTTAGAAACTCCAGGCTAGCGGTTGTACCGTAACTGGTTAAATTGTTGATCTACAGCTGAGAGAAAAGTCGCCCGTTTAGGCACACAACAATTCTCTGTCAAAGGAAGGCAATAGTTTCGTCGGCGTCCCCCACAATAGAACAACACTGATAAAGCGGAGTCTCGCAAAAATATGACATCGAAGATGAAATCACTTATTTTCGGGTGTGCGATGCTTGTTGCATTAACCGTCAGTAACATCATTTTCCAACGCATCAGCAAAAACACGTTCCGGATTTTTCAAGTTTGAGCACGAAACAGCTGCAAACAGAATTGACGTTTGGTGTTGTCTCAATCGCCTCTAATCTCCAGAGCCAAAATCTCTACGCTGTCCATATTTCTTGACGTCTATTTATGTTGAAGCCTTCAATTGATATCCAAACAAAACGTGTCTGTCCAGCAAGGTTACGTTTATGGTCGACAAATTTCACCTGTCGGCCTGTCTCCGACTTTTAATACCACCCAGTTTTTGCCGCCGCACATAGCGGTTTTACCAAAATCTACGTGTACTGAATTAATAGCATCATCACGTGAAAGCAATGCCATACTACTTAAAATTCACAAACGCATAATAGAGGGCTCGTTCAGGAAAATATTTTGCTTTGCTACGGAATTTCGCTTGATGCCTTCGAAAGCGCTAGGCACAACCTGTAAAAATGAGCCCTGGAGATGTTTAAAAAGAGGGTCACGTGAACATTCCAGGAGCATCGACGGCTTTCTTCCTTTTTGTGCATATAAATAGCGCCCGAGTTGAACGTTTGAATCAGGAGTAGCCTGTTCAAAACGAAGGAAGTGAACATATATTCGATGTTATAAAAAAGAAATGGTTAGACCTAACGCAAGGACGTTTACGAACGCGAACTTTCCGGGTGCTAATTTTCTCATTCATAACCAAGCTTAATTTACTGCTCTCTAAAGAAAGTTTATTATTCAATTAATTTTGATCTAGGCATGCTCCCACCACCGATACTGCGGTTATATAAAAGCGTGTTTGACGCCGTTATACTTACTGCAGCGCACACTGCTTCCGCTGTGTCTAAAACAAAACCCGACATTTTGTGGATTTGAAATGGGTTTGACATTTGCTCCCTAAATTATATATTTGTTCATATGGTTTATCTACTACTTAAACAATACCGAACAAGGTCATTAAAGAAAAGTACCATAATACATTACCGTGCGGTGATTATACTCGTTTCGATGCAAGTTTTTTGTTATTCTTAGACTCTAATTAGTTTTATCCATTATCGGAAAGACCCTGACAATTAAATTTTAAGCATAGTACATTAACTGTGAATAATAGGCGAACAGTGTACTCTGGCGAAAAACATTAGCAAGCGAAATAGCTTGAAGAACTGATAATGACATTATGAATTATATACATCATTTTTATTTCTAGAACAACTGTTTTATTCTAATATTTTTAACTGGAATAATTATAAGGAGTGCTTAGCTCGGCGTTCCGTATATTTCATTTCTTTTTTGATGTCAGTATATAACTTATTCAATTATATTATGCCTGTAGTGAATTGTCGCTATATATTTTCTTTTTGTTTTATCATTGCATATAGCATCTCATAAAGTGCATTGCTTTCTCTACTACATAATATTTCCACATTCGATACAGCTCTCAACAAAGATCGAGCAGTACGACTTAATAAATATAAAACTGAGGTCTTGCTCTCATACAATGATCTAAATTCAATAGCAATATTCAGTGACCTGCGTAGTTTTAAATAGAGATGCCGTGAACCTCTTTCGGGTCGAGTTCGAAAGGCTTCGAATATTTAAAACCTCGCTATGGCTGTATTTTGAAACCTTTGCAAATTTCAAACCCCGCTAAAGTTGGAAATCAAGAAGTTTGAAAACTTCTATTTTTGAAAAAGTTCGTGCTTGAAGATTTTGATTTTTTTAACAAATAATAATCGTAATTGATTTTCTAATATGAGTATTTGTTTTATTATTTATGTTAGAAAAAGTGAAAAATTCGAATTTTTCGGAGGTACAACTTCGAAAAATGCAAATATTTCAAATTTAAGTCCGAAGCCTCCGAATCTCACGGACGGTAATCGAATTCCGGTATTTAAAAGAAGAAGAAGATTTCGCGGATTCATTAAGAATTCAGAATTTGCGAACAAACATTTACCGAAAGCCTTCCTTATTTCGTTTATGCATTAAATACTCCACCCTCACTACTGTGGCACTTACGAGTACAACTGTATTACTCGGTAATTCTTCAAACTCCTGAAACAAGCTTTAAAACTGGTTGAACGGTTTATAAAAAAGCCTTCAGGCGGTCCGGTGAACGTCCGTCCTAACTCTCAGCAAAATGGTATACCAACCCGATCGAACACCGCTCCAGACTTCTAAGTAACGAATTTAGAGCAACTGATTACTTGTAACTAATTACATTTTATTGTAACTTTTTAACGCTTCAGTTACTTCTTTTCTGCGGTAACGTTCGCAGTAATTTAATTGCTAATTTTCTTGTAATCAATTACAAATAATCAGTTATATGTTTTCGAAAAGAGCTAATGCTATTCAGTTGAATTTGCTTACGCAGAAAATTGCTCTGTCTGTCAATGCGTCACTCGTCTATGTTGCACCAACGTTGGACACTTTCTTTTCTTCCTAGTCAGCCAGAAAAAAGATACTACGAAACCAGAAGCATTAGAATGTCAACGCGCTCATCGGCGTCTTACTGACTCTCGAGCTGTCGAGAGTGCCTCCGTAGAATCTGTCCACGGACGATTTTTTCCAGCTTTTCGCCACCCCCACGGTAAAACGCTTTCCAATAGGCGGTCGCAATAGTGAAGCGCTTCGTTTCCTAATGGGACTCGGAAGCGTCCGTCGAAGCACTACGCGCAACCACGGACTGGTACGCAAAGTGTTTGTGCGCTACAACACCGCTCTTCCCTCAAGGGCATCCGTCGAGATCTGACTTAAGCGTCGCGTCAGAATTCTTCGCAAGGAAACATGGGAAGATGACCAACGAGAACTTCGGACGTCAACTGCTGACCACCTTGAGCATATATATGTATGAATTTTTGATTTCGCAATAAAAATTTTAAAAACGTAACGTGACAAATAATTAATTAAGTGAACTTGAAAACACCTATATTGATGTTTGGAAGGTGTTTCCGCCAGAGTCACCGGAGTCATACAGGGCACTGCGTATAAGACATGTTTTTGAAAACGTTAGGAAGGGGACTAATCCAACCAGTAAAGAGGGGAGGAATATGCACAAAATTAGAAGTGGCTGCGATATGGCATAGATTCGGTTTTCAACTCTAGACCGCAGAGGCGCCCCATCCCTAGCACTATAAACATAACCGATAGCCGACGAACGGACGAACTGAGCTGTGTCGCTTGAAGTCATTGTGTTCTTCCATGGTTTTGGAGCACGTAGTATACGACTTGGGAATTTTAATATGTACAATATGAGAACTTCCGATATATGAACGTCCGTTTCGTAATCATAGTCGTACTATAATCCTGACTATGAACATATTCCTTTCGAGGTGGGCGAAAACCGGAACTGCCAGTCGTATGCTATGAATTTAAGAACATTGAATTTCGCTTGGTAAATTCGGGTGTCGCGAGCCACCATATTGTCAAGAAAAAAGATGATAAGGCGATGTAAAACTGAACAAAACAAACGTTTATTGCGGCAACCTTGTGTTGAAATTAAGGGTAAATAACAGCACGTCGGAGTCGTCGAGTGTCGGTGATACAACATGGGTCGAGCGCAAGCGATAATTGACAATATAAGGCCACGCGAGGCTCGCTTTATAGCTCTCTCCTTTCTTGAGCATTCTGTACTCGAACATTCCCTTCTTGAACATTCTTTCTAGAACTAGGTCGTGGTTAGTTAAAAATTTAAGAAAATTCTTATTGCAAATTTAAGAAAATCGCTTCTAGCTTTTGGACCAGATAACGACGAACTCTGAAATTGTGGGGTGTGGTTCAAACCACTAAAGTTACATTTAATTCGAGACAAAACGTTTAACAATGTAAAGATTTTGTTTTTGGCGGCAAGGATAATAACATCTTTTAAAGACACCTGGTGCATATTTGTTGGCAATTCATTTGTGCCAAAGTTCTAGTTCTAAATGGTAGCTACGCAGGTAAAAACTAGTTTGCCCACACACAAGTGGAGAACGTCTTTTTCCAAATGACTTAGTGAACTATTATTGTATCTGAAGACATGCGAGTTGTCCATGTGAGACAACTTCTCAGATTTGAAACTCAAAACCACTCATACATTTTTAAATAAAGTCTACTGAGGCGTTAGCTTATGAATTATGGTTCATTACTAACTCCTGAATGCTATATTTTGAAAAACCAAATATAATTTTAGTTTTCTGAAATGTCAGAACTGCATTGCATTTCTGACGTTCCTGTACCAGTTCTTGTTATTTATAACTGCGTCCTGCGCACTTCATGTGGACTTCTTTGTGTTGTGTTCATTGGAGACGGCCTCGAACTTTCTGAACGCCTGTTTATCCACCCAGAGTCAACGAAACTCTTCGGATCGATTAACATCATTTAAGGCTCTGATGGCAGCGTTCTGGATGTTCAATAATCTAGTAAGCTAAAGGGGCTTCAATAAAGCATCTGTAGTTGAAAGGTTGTTCTCAGACTCAACATAACGAAGCTGAAGCCTCCTGCAATCATGTTCATGAACTAGCACAGTGATTGTGCACAACAAATATTGTTGCCAGTTTAGCGGTTTTCCTCTAATCTTTAGTCGTGCTGAGAGTTGTATGGTGGGTCTTTTTGTTTTCTTGCAAGGCGGCGGGTTTCTTTCAGATTTTTTGCCATTTTGCTTATTCCTTTTCGTTCATAATATTTTTCTCCGCCATAAATAGCTTAATTTTTGTGCACGGTAGAGCCATAGAGTAAACTCACATTTGCTTACTTGTATCAAAAATTAAAAATCGACACCATTATTGATGTTACATGGGTCGTTTCCATACCTGCTGATCTAATCCACATATTTTGCTCAAAAGTTCTGTTGAAAAATAGCGGAATCTGGGCCATCTGATGGTACATGCTATTTTCAGTAACCAAGTCACAAAGTTAAGGGTTCTTAGCCTTCTTTTTTCTGAATTGGCTATAGAGCGTGAAAGTTGGAGACAAGATTACTAGAGATTACAAGTGCTGTCACACAACCAAGATACCCCTACTGCAAAACAGAACTATGTGGAAAACATGGGGATAACGTCGGGATAGTATGGCACCACACCTAGAATAGTCAGTAACAAACCACTCGGATCTTCTTCGATTTCTGAAGTAGGCAGGATATTCTGACGAATGCATACAAACTAAAAAACGTAAACACAAGACGTGTTTCTATCTCGGGAGATTTTAATCATCTAAAGCGTCTTCATCTAAGTAACCTATGGCGGTTTAGTCTGCAGTTAGGGAAAATCAATGTGAAAGTCAAACTCGTTAATGATAAAATCTACGCATATGGCAAACGATGCGCCTATTAATCACAAAGGGACGAGGTGATTTTTCTGAGGTAATACCTTCCTGATAACACATCTGAGAAATAGCGTAAGGCAACGGGCAACCAAAAGGGAAAAGATGCAGCAAAAACTCTTGCTAACTTTCGCAGTGTCGTTTCCAAACAAAAGGATCTTGTTTCCACAGCTGATGATACCAGTGCCAAAAAAGTAATTGGCGCCGAAACATGGTTAACTCTCCAAGTGCTAAACGAGGAGCTCTCTCTGCGTGAGTCATTCTACCCGTTTCGTAAAGATTGTACATTGTCACGGGGCGGAGAGGTCCTCATTTCAATCAACAAACCTTTTTTTTTCTTTATTCAAAGATTACCCCGCATTGCCCGGAGGCGTTATTGCATGGGGGTTACAGTTTTGAAAAAAATACATCTTCATTTGTAGAGCACACCTGGTCCTCAGACAGCCTATTCCACTTTGCAATAGTTTTAACAAAAAAGAATTTGCATACATGTTCGTCCTGGCGTGGTACTCTCGAATTTTGAAAGCATGTTCAGTCCGCCTAGAAACATAATGTGGATGTTTTAAATATAGTTCTCTGTTAATGCCAGTTTTATTATTATATATGAGAAATAAAAACTTCAGTCTCAACTTTTCTCGTCGAGAAGAAAGCAGTTCCCAATTCAATTCGATTTTCATTTTAGTGCAGCTCTCCCTCCGCCCATAACGACCCAGTACAAACCTAGCAGCTCTGTTTTGGATTCTTTCCAATTTATCAATCAAGGTTATTTGCGGAGGGTCCCAGACGGCGCAGGCATATTCTAAAATCGGCCTAACACATGTTAAGTACGCAGTTTTCTTTAATTCAGGTTGTGAACATTTCAAATTCCGTTGAATAAAATTTAGCGCCCTGCCAGCTTTTAGGATGACATCATCAACTTGAGCATTTCAAGAACAGTCGGATGACAGTGTGACACCAAGGTACTTGTACATATTTTCGCTATTTATTAGGGCGTTATCTATCTGATAAGTACTTTCAATTTTTTCTTTCTCTTGGTAAAACTCAGGTGTACACACTTCTTTGGATTTAAATTGATCTGCCACTTGGAACACCAAGTATTAATACAATCCAAGTCTCGTTGCAACGTAGCAGCATCTTGTTTGTCCTTAATTTTCCTATACACAACGCAGTCGTCAGCAAACAACCGTATACAGGAGGAAATTCCCTCGGAAATATCGTTTACATAAATTAAAAACAAAAGTGGTCCCAGGACCGAGCCTTGTGGGACTCCTGACGTTACGTTAACACACTCCGAACTTTTTCCGTTCAAACAACACATTGGCGACGTTGAAATAAATAATTTTCGATCCATCGGAACACACTTGAGTCTAAGTTTAACGACTCTAGTTTACTAAGAAGGAGCGGATACGACACAGTGTCGAACGCCTTACGGTAGTCAAGAAAAACACAATCCGTTTGCCCTCCATCGTTAACATTGGACGCCAGTTCATGGTAAAATTCTACAAGCTGTGTCGTGCAAGGTAGGCCTTTACGAAACCCGTGTTGTTGATTAATTAATATGCTGTTGTTCGTTATATGTTTCATTATTCCTGTATATAAAACGTGTTCAATAATTTTGCATGAGATGGCTGTTAGTGATATTGGTCTGTAGTTCGAAACCTCTTTTTTGAACCACCTTTATGAATAGGGACAACATGGGCGATTTTCCAATCGTCTGGTAGGATACCAGTGGAAAGTGACTTTTCGTAGATTACATGAAGATACAACGAAATAGGTCCGGCACAACGCTTTAGTATACGTGGAGAAATACGATCAGGGCCATTTGCCTTAATTTCGTCAATGTTTCTTAAAAGCAACTCGATGCCCCTCACGCTTAGTTCAATTGGCTCCATTAACGGGATGGCACTTGCTTGTGCTGGAGGACAGCTGCTATCTTTAGGTAGGAAGATAGATTGAAAGTAATCATTCAAGCACGTAGCCTTTTCAGTATCGTCTAAGAGGACATGATGGTTGTGCACAATTTCGTTTATCCCTAAGACATCTGATCCACAGCCTTTTATAAATTGCCAAAAAAGTTTAGGGCTAGTTTTCATCCTGTCGTTAAGTCTTTTAAAATATCCTTCTTTCGCAATTTTTATAGATAATTTATACTCCTGCGCTACTTCAGATAATCTCTTCAAGTGATTGTTACTTCTAGTTTTCTTATACTTGAGAAATGGTCTCCTTCTTTTTTTAATTATCCTTAGAATAAGTGAAGTCACCCAGGGTTTTTTTCTTTTTTGAGTCTGGTAGAATCTATGCTTGGAACATAAACGTTCATAAGTTCAAGCAGCTTGTTCTTAAATACACACCATAATTTGTGGACGTCGTAATCCTTAGCTAGGCACTCAAAGACCGGCAAGTGGTCAAGCAGCTGCTGAGATATACTAGTATAGTCACCTTTTTCGAAGAAAAAACTTTCCTTGATGCGCATGTCGTCGGTCGGATGAGTGCGATACCCATCTCTGTAGATAGCGACCTAGAAATGGCTTGGGCCCGAATAGAATTCGCTCGTTCGCGACTTATTCTCGACGCATGTTACCCCCCACCGGGCGGGACAGCAGTCTTTCAGAAATGTGAATTGACTGCATTGAAAGTATTTTATATCGCTACCCTGATTCTTGTATAATGTTAGGCAAGGACTTCAACTACGCTGATGTTAACTGGAAAGAAGGAAAAATTGAAAGAGTGTGTTCAAGCCCAAGCCCCAAACTTTATTTATATAGCAAGTGTGTTTTATCTTCAAGTCGTGACACAGCCCACCAGGAACAATGCTACTCTAGACTTAGTTTTTGTATCTTTCGCCTACGATATTGAGACAGTCAAGTTCTTTGATGAAATCAGTGACCATGATATCGTTTTTGTTGAAATGCCACTTCCGATTGAATATAAAGTTACAACACCAAAAGTAATTTATGACTACCGTAGGATCGACGGAGATGCCCTTGTGGCCTCTTTTCGAGGTTTC
>JAZHYW010047749.1:0-33548 GCA_037355805.1 Ixodes ricinus | reverse complement strand
TACTTCGTTCCAGTTGTGTACTTGCAATCATCGCCGGAAAAAAGCCAGCTCACGGAAAGGACCGCTATGGGGCCAGCTTGCTCGGAAAACCAGCGCCTCGGCTAGAACGGACAGAACTGGTCAGTCTCTGAGACGCTGCTGTGAAACCGCTTCGACTTATGGCAGAAACTAGAGATTTATACCAACGACGTAGGTGCACCGCAAGAAATTACTTTAGTTCTGAAATTCCACATTTAAGCTATATTAGTAGCGGTCGTGAAATACAAAACAGCAGAACGACAAACAGACGCTACAAATCCGACGCCTGCCTCCTGCGCTCCACTACTCGTAGATACAAGGCAAAAGAACGACAGCAGACTGACACCCACCGCCTCCGCTCACTTTTTTGCCTCTCTCTAAATACAAGGCAAAAGAACGACAAGCAGACGCTACAAGTCTGATACCCGCCGCTTCCGCGCTCACTGCCTATTCCGTAAATACACGGCAAAAGAAAGACAAGCAGACACTACAAATCCGACATCCACCACCTCCGCGCCAACTGCCTACTCCGTGAGATTGAACGTATACCGGTACTACGGCTCACCATAATAAGCGCCTCTGCGACTAGAACCTACCAGGGGGAGTCCACGCTTGGGGCCTACCTGCCCCGAGACGCATCCTGTTTCCCGGAAAAAATGAGGAGGGTGGGGGGAGAGACGGCTTCAAATGAAGTTGCCTTGCGGAGGCTAGGCTCGTGGCGTCATGCCACCCTCTCTGGTCTTTTACCGCTTTTCAATGAACGGAGTGGAGATATCAATGAGAAAAACCGGTGCGGCCCTGCGTCGTTAGCTTCCTGGTTACCATGGCAACCTCCCAGGCCCAAAATGGAGATCACTGTTGGCGCTTCTGACGACGAGCATCTATATAATTTTGCGTCGTGTCGCAACTTGGCAGCGCCACAGCTGTCGCATACAGTGGCTCTAGTACTAATTCTTGAAACGCGAAGTCGAGTTACAAAAGGCGTTCAGCAGCAAAACCGTTCTAAACCAAAAGCTACAAAACAAATAGCATTCACACGCGCTTTCATTGATCGCTTTTATTTTGGTTGCTCGCTGCGAGATCATTTATACGGGGAAGGTGTGCGCGTAAGGAGTGTGCGGCCGTGAATGCGTGGAGGTTTTGTTGACGCATATACAAAATCACGCGAAACTCCAACCATAAGTCAGCTTCGCAAGAAAAAACAAATGTGCTGTATTGTTTGTCAGGTTTCAGGGTGAGCAACGTCGCTCCTATGCCATTGTACATTTACTACTTGCAGGAATGCATTGTTGTTGGAATTCACACGTGAATAAACTGTGCGTGGCATTACACGTCGTACTCTGTTGCAGCGGTGAGCGGGATACAGCCTAACAGTCACGGCAGGGCCATGTTTTTTCTTCTTACTTCGGGTTATTTTGCAGTATAAATGCATTGTGTATCGTTCTTTGTGCGGGAAACCGGTTGCGCGAGAGAAGATGTTGCTTTGACCGTTTCTTTTTCCACGTCTCTGCGCGTAACACACGCACGTCGTGCACAGCATTACAAATATCACAGTGGAGCGTAAAATGTCTTTCTAACATAGATCTGTAGGAACATAGTGTTGAGAACCAGTTAATGGCATTGGGTGTGAAGTAACAATTGCCTGTAGTGAGAGAGGGGAAAATGAGACTGCATACACGAAATAGACTATCGCACACTCAGAAAATGTTTACTTAATTAAGAGTTTTTTATATTGAGAATAAGTTCGTAGTTAAAAGCATGATACATAGCTGGTCGTCCATGGTCATTTGAGTTATTATCAGTTATTCTCAGCTGAAGCCTATGAATCAGCACCGGAAGTCTATCATCATGACGCTGGTCCGTGTTTTTGCGTTTACCGGCTAAAACAATCCTGCGTAGTGAAAGCGCCGTGAGACTATGGTGCCATCGAGCCAGTGGCGGTCCTAAGGGGGGGGCGAAGGGGGCGACCGCCCCCCCCAAATCGATCGCTTTTTTTTTTTTTTTTTTTTACGGTTAAGCAAAAAGAGAGCACAGTCGGTCTTGATTGGAGAATCTGTGAGCTCGGACAGAGGCCAGAATTCTCTCCCTACACAAATACTCAGCGTCGTCATACGCTTCATACAGGATCCATTTCGCTTGAGGCTCGAGAGGCATTAGCGATCTTAGTAAATAGAGACATATTTCAATCAAGTCAATCACACATCTACAGACACGCGAGGAAGGCCGCAACTGTTAATTATTGGCAGTGGCCTGCCGACCTCGACGAAGAAAGAGCCTTGGCCGTTAGCTGCAAACTGTAGTATTTAAACTTTTCGCTAGTTCTGTACACAGTACCTAGATGGCGCCACTGTTGCAATATAGATAGATTACCAAGCAAAGATTAAGTGAATGGTGGCAGAAAGCACGAGAAAACTAGGTATTTTCTTATTAACTGATGGCAAGGGGGTTTTATAGCCTCACTTTCTGTTCAGTGCGGAGTGTATAGAGTTTTCACATTTAAATATTCTAAGCTTAAATGGTAAGACAAATTGGCTAGGTGGCGTAAGCTACCGCCCGATCCAAAGGACTCAGCCGTATTCATCCATCCATCCATGCGCCCGTGTTTTCAGGGTTGCGTCCCCGTGGCGCTTCAACCCCACGTTGTTGACCGTTGAATAAAGAGTTACGCTTCAGCCACCGAGCGCATCGGACGTGTCCCTCCGGCCGCATTCCAGTCCCTTGCCTGGCCGAGGTGGCCCCTGTAGCACCACGGACATCCGCTCGGTTCCAAACCAAGGTAGTTCAAGAAAGAGCACAGAACGGGTGGCGGGCGTCTATTGCATCTGGACCGGCTCTGAATAATAATGGTAAGTAATATTTTCTTTGTTTTTAAAAATAAGGACGACATGTTTTGCAAGCGACTGCATTTATTTATTTGCTATTCTGAACTTTCTTATTTCATTTGATCAGTACGGTTCATTCATCTGCAAATTTGGATTATTCTAAGTAATAATATGCATTTAAGAACTGTACAATGTATATTTTCAGGCGGCCGATTCGTCTGGCCAAAGGGGCAAGCGTTCCAGAATCGACTCTTTCTTCCTACCACTGAGGAAAGAAAGCTCAACATCTAGCGCGGACGCTTCGCCAACAGCGTCTGATTCCTCTTCGACAAGTGGCCTGCTCTTGCCCTGCGTATCCTCATGGTCGTTGGACTTTTCGTCTGCCCGTGCTACCAGCTTTTCACAAGAGAATTCCTCCGAGCTGCGCCACTCATCGAGCGGAATCAAATCAGTAAGTAATACGAACAACTGCATGAATATGCATGACTAATATGAATTTTACTGCACTCAACTGCGCGTTGCAAACGGAAAGTGGCAATTGAAGAGCACATGTTAATTTTTGCAGGTGGACGATTCATCTGCTCAAGGAAGCAAGCGTTCAAGAATCGAGTCTCTATTCGTGCCCTTGGACAAAAAGGATCTAGCTCCGGCGACTTCGCTGGTGGCGCCCCATGTTTTCTCATCGACCCTGTGCAAAGGTGCCGCAAGCGACTCCTCCTGCCTGCCCTCCGCCGCAGCCTCACCTCTATGTGCCGTTCCGGCGACCGGATCTGTCAGCTGTCTGCAAGAAGACACTTCCCCTCTGTCGGACTCACCCGGGCAAATCAAGGAAGTAAGTGAGCCGACCACTCGCGTGAGCACTTTCGACGTAGGAAATTTTGCTGGTAAAGGTAGGCCAGACGACTTTACGCTTTCCCAGTTATTGGAGAACCACTGGCAAGCGCCAAAGGGCTATGTTTACCCCTCGTCGCAGCATAAAAAGAAAGGAAAAGTCGAGAATCGTTTTGTAAGGGAAGAGCATTTGTCCAAATATCCCTGGCTGGTTGTCTCTGACGCGAAGAGGGGACTTTTCTGCAAGTATTGCCCATTCTTTGTGGTCGGGAGTGTCGGAGGGTATCAGCGCAACGTGCCTCTCAATAACCTGGTTACACGACCACTCACTTCTTTCGCGAAGCTGCTCGGAAAAGATGGGGCTCTGGAGCTGCATAACAGCAGCAAATACCACCGCGACGCCGTCGAAGCCGGAAAGGCATTTCTTGCATGCCACAACTCTCCGGCAAAAGACGTAGCTAATCAACTAGAGACTAAAAGACTGGAGAAGATTGCTGAAAATCGTGGCCGTATAGGCCGCATTATCGACTGCATCGTCTTCCTCGGCAGGCAGAATATACCACTGCGTGGACACAGAGACTTTGGTGCACTTTCACTGCCTGAACACGACGAAGCATCTAGCCCTGTTAACCAGGGAAACTTTCGGGAACTGCTGCGTTTTTTAGTTCAATCCGGAGACAAGGCATTGCAGAACCACCTTAAGGCATCGTCATCGAGGGCTACTTATATTAGCAGCCGCACTCAAAACGAGTTGATTGGATGTTGTGGAGATGAAGTTCTCGCGCAGATCCAAAAAACTTGATGCGTGCTGAGTACTACAGCATTATTTTCGATGAAACTACCGACATCTCACATATGTCCCAAATGAGCCTTGTTTTTCGCTATGTCCAAAAATCTCAAGATGGAACTCACGCGATAAGAGAAGACTTCGCAAAATTTGTAGATTGCCACGCGTCCATCTTTGCGGGCGACTCGCAAAACGACGACGAAGGCCGCAGCCCGGCCTACGAGCCGTCGCTGACAGGAGAAATCTTGGGAAAAATTGTCAAAAAAGAAATCAAGTCAATGGGTTTGCTTCCAACCAACTGTGTCGGTATCGGAACAGATGGATGTAGTCTAATGATTTCTGAAACTTGCGGCGCAATTCACGAGATTAAGAAAGAAGCCGTGAACGCCGTCCGTTGTCCATGTTTCAGCCACGCCCTGAATCTGTCCCTCTCAAAGTCCTCTTCCGTTCAGAGTGTCCGCAACTTTATGGGTATCATTACGGCAACTGTGTCTTTCTTCACGTCGTCGTCGAAACGAAACGCGGTGCTTCGACGCGTACTAAAAGAGCAACTTCAGGGACTTTGCGAAACCCGCTGGGTAGAGCGCCACAGTGCCGTTCTAGAATTCAGGTCGTCCTTAGCGGATATTCTTGAGGCACTGGAAATTGTGGCGAACTGGAAGAACCAGACGCCATCAGCAGCTAAGGCAAGCACTTTGATTGCAGGACTTCGGACTAGCAACTTCCTGGTTGTGTTGGTCTCAATGAGTGATATTTTTGCCCTCACACAACCCTTGAGTAGGCTTTTCCAGAAAGAAACCTTGGATGTGAAAACTGCGGTCGAGCTCTTACACGACACCCTCTTCCAACTGAAGTCTAAAAGACAGAACTGTGACGCTGAGTTCAGCCAGTTGTTCGCAGAAGTTAGGGCTACTGCAAACGAGTTAGGTGTGGAACTGTCTGTTCCCCGGACAGCAGCCAAACAGATGCGCAGCCAGGACCCACAGGTGGAGGACCTTGAGACATTCTACCGGCAAAGAGTTTTCATTCCGATTTTGGAATCGATTATCGAAGACCTCTCTTCGCGTTTTCCTGAGGAAACCCTTTCTGTTTACGACTTGAACGTATGCGTACCCCGCACTCTCATAACAGACGTGATCGAACCCAACGATGCACGAGTAGAGAGACTGACAGATCGGTATCATCGCATTCTAGATTCTAATAACCGAACCCTTATGGCGAAAACTCTTGGGTATGAACTAATAATGTGGAAGGCGAAATGGCTGCGACAAAATGGTGACAACCCAGCTCCATCCACAGCCATCGAGTCCCTCGACGCTTGCGATGGAGATCTGTATCCGAATGTGCGAACATTGCTGCAGATTCTGGCCTCACTTCCAGTCAGCGTCGCCTCGGCGGAGCGCACGTTTTCAACGCTCCGTCGCTTGAAAACGTGGCTGCGGGCCAAGATGACCGAGGAGCGTCTAACGGGGCTAGCGCTTTTGAACATCCATCGGGATATTCCTGTTGACACGTCACGTGTTACAGACCGTTTTGCAAGCGCGAGGAAGCGAAGGACCGACTTCCTTCTCTGAAGTGTGTGATGACTTCAAAATCGCTCATTCTAATTTTTGGTCATCCCACAATCGGCGAGGAGGAGAATGTGTTACACCGTCTGCTTAGAATTTTCACTTTTTTGAAAACTGTTAAGATTCAAAGGAAAAAAATTGCCTTTTGGCATTGTGTCGCATCGGCAGTCATATAGACTTCGTTTTTCTCTCAGTTCTAGTAAACTTGCTGTTCCAATTGTTATCAATCCCCAATGTCGCAGAAATCTCATTTTTGTGTTTGAAAACTGGTATTTGCTACACTGTCACCGCAGTGATTTTGATTTGTTTGTTATTGTATATTTTGTGTCTTTGGTGCCAGCTTTTGCGCCATGTTTTACTATTTTGATTATTGAATACACATGTGAAGTGTAAATAAGGCCCTTTGATCGTGCGTGGTCTTTCCAACTGTCGATATTTTGCTTGACAAGTTTCTCCTTTTGCATTATTCTGAATCGTTCACTGACTTAGTTTCTTCTCATGACGTGTACAGTTTACCAAGTGTGAATGAGGTTTTGAAAATTACTTCATTACTTCAATTATTGCTCATTTTCATTAGAAACCTTTCACTGCACTTTTTATATTTGTTATATAAAACTCCAGTCCTACGACTACCTTTCAATGGAAGGTAGTAACATTTGTGAATAAATAAAAAAAGTATATGTAATGTTGTACGATTGTGCACGTGTCGAATGTATTCAGCGCTAAAGCTATATTGCGAGCAAAGGTTTACATGTTGCGCATTTCCGACTTCCAAACAGTGGGACTAATAAAAAAAAATCTTTATTCACAAAAAAGTGTGATGTCTCTTTTTTTGTTATTTAAGCAGCAATTTCGCCCCCCCTAAAACCAATGTCTGGGACCGCCACTGCATCGAGCACGTCTTCAACTGGTGTGTTTAGCGTCCTATGCTTCCCATACGTCAAATGTGGTCCTCAAAGTGGCAACAAATGACGCCACAGAAGCCGAAGTGTCATGCTGTTGCATGCCGCGATCCTGGCGGTTGGTCACAGAAATGCTAACGGAGAAGCTGCGAGTAGCACAAGCGAACGAGAGTGACGCTGTCGTCACGGCGTCCCAACTCCTGGCTGCCGAAGCTTTCGTGGACTGCCACACTGGAGAGCGACCTGCAGCAGAACAGGCGTCTGCCACTCACACCACAGCTGTTGGGACGCCGGCAGGATCGCGACTGGCGACATGACATGATGACGTCATCGGTATGAGACGCTGAGTAAACACACCAGTCCGAGACGCGTTGCAGGCACCATAGTGACACTGAGCTCTCTTCTAGACGCAAAGACGACAAAAGCCGTGACTATTTACTTTAGGCGTTGCTCCGTCGGATAGTCGCGCTGGCTGTGGTCGGACAATGTGAAATGGAATAGAGCTGTAAATAATATTCACATTGTAGTTCTGAGACGAAAACAACACTGTGTGTTGACCCTTCGTATAAAAACAATCACTGGAGATGGACTTCGCGATCTATTCTAACGGTGTCATGGCCGGAAGAATATCCCGTTACCAAAACAACATTTCAAGTTATGACAGCTGAACACATGCACGCAAAATAATTGTTTCCAATTCCTTTATTTAGCTCAAAAATATAACTACCACGACAGCTTGGGTTTCGAAAATAAAGGATAATTTTTCAAGGGGCTATCAATCCCAACTTTCACGTCCAATGTCGACTTGCGCCATCTATCAGTAGGCAGTGGTCCCTTTCAAAAATATTCAAGGGAAAACCAGTGTCTTATTTTCAAATAAATTTAAATTAGCTTACCGTTATGAAAGCGACTTCGAGCATAAACTCTTTATTGTAGCTTAAACGCCAGGGGTCTCCAAACTCCGGTCCGCGGGCCAAATCCGACCCGCGGAGGTCTTCCAACCGGCCCGTGGCTGGCCGCAGTACTTCCAATGAAGCCCAGCCCGCGGCTCGCTTTCAGCAGGCCCGCTGCTACCGGCGCAAAAATAAGCGCGCGTAAAAGACGGTGTCGCAAAGCTTACTAACACAACGCGTAAACGGCAGGGCTCCTCTTGTCATATTATTTATTGGACATTGTCATCACCAGCATCACTATTCTTAGTCCCATGTTTCATATCTGTGTAACTATGTATCGTTACAATTTCTTTGCTTTCCCATGCACATTAGCGCGTAGCGTCTTGTGTCGTATCCATTGCATATCGTCAGCGTCAGTTCTATCATTCTCATTGGTCTTCTGCCCTGAGTGAACATGCCAAAGTTCCTATGCGCTTTGATTTATTCCTTGTGAATTTTCAGGTTCCCAATTACTGTGTAAGGTCAAAATTAGATTAAATATTGCTTTTCAAAATAACGTATGTCGTTTTCATCCTCCTTAAAGTCTCTTTTTTTTTACTCTAACTTCCATTTTTGTATTTAGACGCTGATCTAGAATTATTTATTAGGTTCATTTCTCATTTATATTTACTTATTTGATTTCCTGGCAACAGATCCCCGATCCAGCCCTTCAGCTAAAAAGTTTGGAGACCCCTTTAAACGGTATTCGTGCAAAAAGAAGGCCCAAGAATAAAGAAGGTGTTTTTTTCAAATGCGATTGAAATTGGGCTCAATTTCAATCGCATTTGGAAATGAGTCGTGGGAAAAGTAAGTGTTGAAAAAGAATGCCCGGGCTATAGACGAATTCTTTAGTCAGGAGAGTAAACGGCATCCGTAGGAAGAAAACTTCATGGGAGCATCTTTGTTACACTCCGACACCAACGGTTTTCAAAATGTGTACAGCAGGTTTATTGTAGTTTTGCCGAGCAATGCTGTGAAACCCCCGTTAGTAAAATATTTAAAAAAGATGAAAAGGTCCCCAGTAGCGCACTGGTTAGCGCGTCGATTTCCATACTGTTGACTTGGGTGCGAAGCTCGTTACTAGCAATTGGCTTTCTTTTCTTCTCAAGCGATAGCTTTAGAGGGCAACACTTGCAGATATTTCCGCTCGTTGGGTGTCGTCGCTGCCATACGATTCCTTATAGAATCACATTAATATAAGCTGCACCACCATAAGCTCTTGTCATTCCCGGTCCTGCGCAACGGTTGAAGAGCGCCGTTATGCAGCAGATAATGGAACTGGAAGCAACCCGTCCATGGTTTTTTGGTGTTCCTTTCAAATAAGTGAAGAAGCGTTAGCTCCGACTACGGCTGAATGTGAATATCGGGGCTCATTCTTTAAAGTCTTCGATAGATCGAGAGATTATGAAGCTCGTGGGAACCGCAGATTGTAGCAGAATTACAGATTTGAATCTTGCAGCTTGTTTTGTCAGAAAAGGTGGGTAGGGTAGATACATTAGTAGTCAGATTTTGAATTGCATCAAAAGAAGTGAAAACTTGAACCATGGATTTCTGTAACCTACCTTCATATTTCTCTCGATTGCGCTGCCTAATTCCTCTCAGTGAAATGATAAAGCACCTCGCAATTTTTTTTATATACCATGTATATCTGAGCGGTCGAAAAGCTATCGAAACATATGCCCAAAAATATATTTGAGTTTTTCCCGAATTTTATATAAATTAATATTCTCCAGCAGAATTTCTACATGCTGAGCTCCTATTGAAAAATCCACCAGACCGGGTCTGGTGTGTTTCTGACGATTACACCAGAGCGGAAATTCAGGCACGGGTCCGGCGTGTTTTGGTGTCTTGGTGTTCTGCGTGTCCCGGCGTGTTCCTGGTGTTTTGGCTTCGGCTCTGTTGTTTTGGCGCGCTGTGGTTTCATGGCGTGTTCCGGTGTTCTAGACATGACCCTGCCAAGTGTGTTCTGATGTTACTCCGGTCGATCTAGTATCTTCTGGGGTGACCCGGTCATGCATGCTCGATATAATTTAGACGGAGAAAGGACTGCTGATGACAACAGCTAGTGCATTGTGGAAAAAGAAACACCAATTTTTCTAAAGCCTGGGGTGTTCATTCTGCCATGAAACAAAACTACAAAGACAAACAGAGCCAAAATTGGCCATTTTTATTTCTTCCCAACACGCACCACTGCGCACATTCCCTTGCACACAGTGGGCAGTCCATGGCTCTTTTATTCCATGCCGTTTAGGCCAGGACACCTGTATGGCTAAGATGATGGCTTGGGCAATGTGGTATTGCATGAAAAAACCCACACAGGCATACAATAAAACGACACGAGCACTATTTATAAAAAACCTTAAAATAACAAAATAGACAACTACAACAGTAAACAAGGAGAGTTATGTTTGTTGTCCAGCCTGATAATGAGAGTCAATTTTATCACTCTCCGGCCGCACTTAGCCGCGCTTAATCTGCTTTCTCCTACCTGTGGGCAACATAATGGCCTCCAAACCCGATTCGATTGAGCTCGCAAAAACCGTCGACCAGTTTGATAGAGCAGGTAATTCTATGATGGTGCGCTTAATGGATTGCAACGACTGACTTTGACAACGAACAAGCACGCCACATTTAGAAAAGTAGTTTACTCCTCGAAGCGGCGCCTGTGCTTACGTCATGAGGGGCCACTCACCGCAGCTATTCAGTGGCCGCTTCTTCGTTTTTCAAGGTCTCACCGGCTCGCCCTTTCCCCGCGCTCCCTCCGCAAAAGACATCTTTTTTTTTTTTATCTTTCGGCCGTTTGACGTGGTGGCACAAAGAAGAAAAAAAGACCGCTCTCTGGCGAAGCTGGCTTTCCCCCCAAAAATACTGCTCGCGCCGGAAGCCGGCCCGCAGCAGCTAGACGACACTTTTCGCAGCTTTTCCGATCTATCGGGAGAGTATACCCCATTTTTTTGCCATGTATTTTATTTCAGTGTATACCCCATTGTATACCCCATTTTTTTGCATATGTATTTTTATTTCAGCCACTAGTCCGTTCACAATATAGTATGAATTTTAGCCGGTTGGCTATCATCGGGTTTGACTGTAGATCGAACCTCGTGGCCTCCTGCTCCCGGGTAGTGCAAAGCAAGCGCTGCGCCCCACGCGGCATTTCTCCTGGTCTGCCCGCATTCACCTGTGTCTCACCTCATAGTGCACTCTGATCAGGTTACAGTGTATAAGTTGCACATAGCAAAAAAATCAACAATATGCTCGTAAAATACATCAAATCGTAGTAGATTATGCTACACCATACGCACATTACTGCACAGCTGAGCTACAGCAGAGTCACTATACGGATCCTGTGCCCTTTTCAGGTTGACTCAAATACTCTACCTGTCAGAGCGGAAAACAACTTTTCGTCGTGTTAGCGGCTCCATCACTGCAGCCTTATAGAGGAGACGCTTGCGGTAAGGCTTGCCCTGACACACTCCTATCGTCACGATCCACTATGTTTTATCCACATTTTTATGGCAGTGAAATAAGCTGCATACGGATTGTAAGATTGTCAGACTTTAAATTTCTCGGGATGCTTAGAGCACACAGAATCCAGTTACGGCCATAAATCGGACATCTTAGTACAGCTCAGCGCCTCTTTCAGAAAAGGAATTTCAGCTTCGGAATATGCATTAAGAAAGAGTTCATCACATCGCTGTACACATCAAACACAAGAATGAGATAAAAAAATTCGATAGCTATGTGCTTTAGCATATGCGATGTTGTAGGTGCTCACTTGAAATAACCATTTGACAAGATTTTAAATTTCAGAAATCGGAAAGTATGGAGGAAATATACTGCTGTGCACAGCCATGTTTTGTACCAATATAAAAGTGCAGTCTCGCAACGTGGGAGACGATGTGAAAGAAAGCACCTTTGGCTGCACTTCGCATGACAAGACGTGAAAAAGAAAACACGAATGAGCAATGCGCCATCACCTATAGCTCACTGCCACTCCTCCCTTGTGTTCAGGAACAGGGCATCACTATGTCTCATCTCTGCCTTCTTTGCTAGTCTATAGTAGTGAAGATAAACCGCAACGTTATGGGACACGGCTATCGAGATAGCACTGTTGCCACTCTCACCCGCATGTACACATTTTCGAAGAATGGATTCAACTTCATGTCCTTATGGCAGGACGAGAAGGTGAACTATCTTCTTTATTTTATTTTTTTTTAAATTTTGAGTGGGGAAATAAGCGTTGCACGACCATGGAGTTTGGATATTTAGGATGCTTAGAGCCCGTCAGAATGATTATCTCCAACAACAGACGATCTCAGAAAACGCCTACCTATGTAAGGACCAGTATACGTACCTCCATCATCCCAGACAGCAAAGAGAGGTAGCCAAGAGGAGGCCGCGGCCTCGCCAGGTGAAAGCATCCACAGCGGCACCTAAGAGAACAAACTGAAGAAGGTACATGTCAATGAGTAACATTAAGGTATTTATTTGCTTATACGTTTAGGGACACGCTGGCTTTGGATTAAGAAAAAGGTAGCCACACCGCATTTATCCGAACCGACGCGCAGTGCAGCATAAACACAGCACAATATTTTTTCGTAACATCAATATAGTCCTATACTAAGGAGCTATGTTATTCCTAGAATCATTCAACCCCATTTCTTTGTTGTAGCTAGTACAGAGGAAGCATGTATATGCCCAAACAAAAATGTACTCTACGGTTGCTATAATGAGTGAATTTCAGTTATGCATCATAAAAGAGCAGGTGAGCTGGTTGGCGTGATTTTCACAGCATTAGCCAATCACTTTCACTTGAGCTGATCAGTTTGCAGAGGGACGCTGGAAACTCGTGGTGGTGGTGTCATCCTCTTCCTTGCGGTACTTTTTAGTGAGGCGACGCAGGGGACAGCGGTCACCGTCAAAATTGCGCAGTGCTGCGTTTATAATTTTCGCTGCAGCCAGTGCCGCTTTATGCTCTAAATAAATGAAGACTTCCTTTCGAAATCACGACTTTAAGATAGTATTCATTCGCCATGCGATACTGGCAGCCTGCACAGCTCTCTGCCGTTGCCCACTACCAGTATGCCAAGTCAGCAATGACCGTCTCGTGCTACGATGCATGATGAAGTAGTGAAATGAGGTCGTCCTGTTCTGTCATCAACCACTTGTTGAGTTAAACGTCTGGCTTTATAATGGTATGACAGTGTTGTCCTACCCCTGAAAGCTAGCGACGTTTGATCCCTCTGCTCCTGTGTGCAGAGAGTGTGAAATAATATTTTTCTCAACAATGAAGGGGCCTGCAAGCACGCGCATAACAGCACTGGGCAGAGCCTCCTGAACAATTGACTTGCTTCACTAGATTCAGATTGTCGCTGCCTGCAACTACCATTATTATCAGCAGTTTAAATTGCAAGTACATAATTAGATTCGGGCCCACCAGCACCGTCACCCTGTCAGTAAATGTATCTTTCTGTTTTTATACAGATCAAAACAAATTAAGTTTGCAACATACAGTCAGAGACACTGTGGCAACGACACTGTGTGTGTGCAGCAAGGGGAGGGGGGCAGGCAAACACAGCAGAATCTCGATAATATGAGTCTCTTCCACCCACTCCACCTCTCCTCATTACAAGTTACCCAAATATTAACCGGAATGCAATTTCGTACTGCTACGTTGCAGCCACTCCAGTGGCTGCAAAATGAAACCACTGCAGTAGGCCAAACGGCCCGGTCAGCAGGGACTGCGTTCAGCGCATTTTAGAAACCAGGTGTGAATGTGGTATTTCGGATCGCGTGAGTTCTTTGGGAACAGGTTTTCTTGAAAGTAAGTCGCGGGTTCAACGTCTCTAGGACCTCACGGCGCTCCTGTAACATCTCGCCTACTCCTAGAGTCTCTCCAGAATGAAACGTCCGTACTGCTGCGTGGACATGACTGCCACAGTCACGAAGGTGAATCAAGCGTCAAACTATACCGCTTCCCTTCGAGATCCTGAAAGCTGACACGACGGAGAATGGGATTACTGCAGTGCGACGCATCACGTAAGTGAACTGTACAGTAATTGTTGAAGCGAGCGAAAATAGATGTACGGGCTGGAAAGTGGTCTGACGAACTCGTTTTGCAGACTATTAGGCAAAATAACAAATTTATACAAGCTGTTTACGAGTCTATTAGGACAGCCACAATGAGAAATACGGTAGGAACAATCGGGCCGATGGTTGCGTTCGCTGTGCGCTTCGAGAATCAGGCGATCAGGCCTTCAAGAAGTGAGAGGTTCGTTGGCCTGTTCCGGCACTCGTAGTTGTACGTGTGCATAGCCGTTCGGCACACGCGCGCTCGCAACCAAAACCTTCCAAACCTGCGAGTTCTCAAATAGTGGATATTCGTAGAACATACAGTTTCGTTTGTTTCGGCAACCAAATTTAATGCTGAGTCTGGTAAATAAATGTGACGGCATGCAGAAAACAGGATGCATAAGTTGCTTCTTTAGAAAAAGCTCCTGCGAAGCGTAAATATACTTCTCACACGTACACTTTGTTGCCTGTCACCTTTTACACCAGGCTTTACATCACATTACAGCCATTGCAACGTGCGTACTGTTCTCTAGCATGCAGAGTTTGGTTATAATTACACACATTTTATTCTAGCCGGAGGCGAGCGCGAGGAAACAGGAAGAGCGGTGCTGCACCAGAGCTGGGGCCGGGCAGAAACGATAGAGCCGTTCTTGCTGGTCTGGCCCATGGCGATCCCTGTAGCATTGCACCAGCGAGGTCCGGATCAGGACCGGTGAGAACGGTGAGCCCTGGCTGTACCGGCTTAGGCCATGACGATCCCGGAGTGGTTCCACAGCGAGACTCGGGCTGTGATAGCCCGGAACACCTTGCCTGCGCAGCGCTGGCGTGGGAAGGACGATCAGCAGGCCTGGACACGGACTCCGACTGCGAGCTCTGAACGACGGGCGACAACCAGGGTCGGCGGTTCCGGAGTGCCGGCTCTCGAAGACGGACAACTCGGAAGTACAGTAAACCAATTTGCTGTCTTCTCGTTGTGTTGTGTCACTCTCTGGGAGACGAGCGAAGCACATACCGATCAGGCGGCGATTATTATAGAGCGACTCCACAAGTGGTGAAGACAACTCAAACTGGTGTCCAAATGACAACTTGTAGAATATGCTTGCCGGCTGGCTATGCTGGGTAACAAAGACTTTCGAACTGATAGCCTCCCGGAAATTTTTCTTCTGTAAAGCTATACATTCAGGCTCGTATCGTTCACTGAATATCAAGCTACAAGTGTCTCAGCAGATCTAATAATGCGAAATCCGCGAATTGCAATGCAGCAAACACAAAAAAACAAAGAAATATCCTTACCTTCCTCGTGACTTGCTTCTATGAACGTTTGTTATCCATCCTTCGCGCTCTAATGAGCTGGCGGGCTCAAATGCAGTAATTATCCCCGCAACATTCAGCACTCTAAAGCAGTAAAACACAAAACAATGTTCTTGAATCTCTGCTTAACGGTTAACTATGCCACAAATACTCTGCATGCATTCGATGACTTCCCCTCCTCGCGGCGTTAACTTGCCCAGTGTACACAGACGCCGCCGAGGATTCCCACCACTTCTAGCGACACAAAAAGTTTCCACTTCGTTTTTATTTTTTAACTCTTTAAGGCACAGTGTATCTTCCATGGATACATTCAATATAAACAATAGCATTTTTGGGACCCAAAGCAATACTCAGGCGAAGTGTTCAACGTATTTCAGGAGATACATGTTCTGGTTTCGTTTTCGTGGGTCTCAAATTGTCGCCGCCAGGGGTTTTCCAGTATACTCCATGCTCTGCTGCCTGATGTGCATGGCAGTGTCCAGAACGCATCGCTCGTCCGCATCGTTCTACGCACTTCGACCGGATGTTATGAAAAATGTTAGTACACTTGACTCTGAAATATGTTAATTTTGCAATTTTAGAAGTTCTGATTCCATAGCGGCAGGCGTATTCTCACCTGAAACGCATGGAAGTCAGGAAAAAAGTACAATAGATAATGCGTATCGTGTAAGAGAGGAGTCGCATAGTAGCTCTGTGATATCAGTGATATACCCTTCCATGCTTAGATTCGTCAATGTTTCGGTAGTTTTAAGCCGATAAATGTTTAGCCAGGTAAATAGATTGGAGCGATTAGGGGTGGGCATTCACTCTCAATTGTACATACCTATGCACGAGTTGCTAATTTTTAGGGCACTGTAATTTTGGGAGAAAGCTTCCTGTTTGGCGTGGTTTTAGTACATCCTCATGTTGACCTGTTTACTGATAGAATTTGACGCCGTGTTCTTTTCTTTTAGGTTTCGTATTATACTGCTGCCCGATGGAAATTCCATCGAGTATTTCTACCAGACACGTAGTCGCAATCGTCAACTGTGTGGTTTTGATTCCAAAAAGTGGAACACTGTCCGATGCGAGATCTAGTGATAGTAAAGTGAGTGAGGGGGGCGAGGAATACCTGCCATCAGAGAGGCTCTACAATCAAAACTTCCAAGCGATAACAAAACTGAAGGAGGAATGCCTGCCTGTTCAGTTGTCTAAACTGTCAAGAAAGAAACGAAAGTCAGCGCCGCAAGTTTTCGACTGGCGAAAGGAAGACCGGTGCTTCGTGGAGCCTACTGGAACCCGTGTCTACGGCCTCTGACGATGTCAAAAGCCCACTGGAAATGATTTCAAAGTTTTCATTGATGACAAGCTGCTGACGATGATTGTTGACGAGACAAACCTCTCATTCTGTGTGTATCAGGCTGGAGTGTACGGGTACACTTTGTTACACTGTATCAACATGCTTGCACAAAGTACATACTATTCGAACTGAATCGTTGAATCGCCCCTTCAATTAAGCACCTTATAAAATCAAAGGTGGTGCTTGAGCTTTATACATCCCTAGTGAAAATACGCCAGGCCGAGAGCTGGTGTGACTTGATGTGACACCAGACTTTTTCACAGATGTGATTTGGGACATCTTAACACCAGCATTCTGGTGTTCTGGTGTGACTGCCGGTATGGTGTGCTGGTGGACACTAGCAATCTGGTGTTCTGGTATGGACTAGCAATCTGGTGTTCTGTATTACATCAGGTTTGTTGTGGTGTGATACCAGAGCATCGGTTACTGGCTGTTACTTTACTCACAAGAACGGGCACAATGATAAGTTTGAGAATAACGCTGCTGTCATAATTACTTTATTCAAAAGATATTATTTTGAGGGGAAAACTGTTATCTAATTATGTGTAAAGTGAATGAAGAGATGGCTCAGTTGGCTCAATTTCCTTGTTGGGCGCTTCTCAGGAAGCCTCCTTAAGTGAGAAGAGTATCGCGGTCTTTGCTGCAGTGCTCACTCAACGTCGGTTCGGTCCGTGACCAGCAGGGCACCGATCTCATTGATGATCTTTGTTGTGGCGGCTCGCAGGTGTGATCCTCTTTGCTTCAGGCGGTCAACGCCTCCTGGATCGTGGCAGAGCATGATCTTGCCATTAATTCCCGGGATACGGTGCACATAAAAACGGTAATGATTACTAGGTTTCTGCCTGTTCGTTTAAGCGCCGAGACCATGTCTAACTATCTTTAAGCTTCCGTCCGAAATCAAATGCGCACCAACACACATTTTTTCCGCATTTCCGACTCACAGAGAAGACTGCTGACCGTTTCCCAAACTTCAACAAGAATACTGGCGGAATGGGAAATTCCGAAGAAGCCAGCGCTCCAAGCTGCTTAAGGCCGCCCGGGAAAGTGCTGGGGACGAGGGAAACAACTTTTGAGCACAGAGGAGCCCGCCGCGGGGTCTCTGGTGACCACCAAGCAGGGAGGAAACGAGGGCACCAACGTCAGGGAAGGGGCGTCACAAACTGCTCAAAAACGCGCTCGCGGACGGGGGAAACAGTCAACAAAAATACAACACTGTGTCACATTAGACTGCGTGGCGTGGCTGCACCAGGCCGCCTGGTGGGCACATGGGCCCATGATGGTGATGACACCAGACTCTCTTGGTGTGCCCACCGGACTGCGTTGTGCGGGTACACCGGCATTTTGGCACAGTGGGCCCCCACCAGATTGGTGTGCTCGATGCGCCAGTATTTCGTTGCGGGGCGGACACCAGATGACTCTTCAGTGCGGCACTGCGATTCTTTGATGTCCCACCAGGATTGCCCGGTGTATTTTTCATTGGAAATTTTATTTAATTTTACAAGATATCATGTTTTTCATTCGGCCACCAGACATATATCCTTAGTATAGACGCTTTACAGCAGCTGTGCATGGGCGCCGCCATAACTGCCCTTCAGTTTTTGTCCCCTCTTATTCCGTTCGCTTGACTTCATCATTTCCAGAGCAGGACAGGTTATTGCCATTTTAGTGTTACTGTGTCCTTCCCCCAGCATAGGCCGTTGTGGAGACTCGTCAACGCCCGCTTCAGTGGCTCGGCATCTCGGTAAGACAAGAGAAGGGCGGCTATGGCGGCTCAATCTGGCGCGTGTGTAAGCGCGTCTATATGCACACCATAGAGGCCCCCTGGTATGCAAGCAGGCAAGTTTAGTGTGCCGTGGTGTGCACATCAGGGACTGGTCTCTCGTGTGGCGCTAGTTGTCGCACATCATGCCATTCTAGTGCGCCGCGGTGTGCACATTAGACCAGCCCTGGTAGTAGCTTTGGTGTGCGCATCAGACCACACGACGGACTTGGATGTTACGGGCACTAAACCAGCCTAACGTAGTTCTGACGGCCACCACCAGAGACCGTTAGGCTGAGCTTAGATGATGCGCACCACACCACACCCAGGGCCGGTGTGGATGTTCGCCAGAAGTACATAGGACACACCAAATCGGTCACGGATTGGATTTTTCAACTGGGATGAGAGACTCTAGAACAAGCTATGCAGAAGACATTTTTTTAGACTTTATATATTTGTCGTTTTAATTGTGAGCGATTTTCGCTTCTCCATTTTGTCATGTGGACGTTCTTTTTTACTACGATTACGATCCCTAGATTAACTACTAGTGGTGTAAGTATTTCGGCGGTTTCCGTCCCAGAAAGCTTTGCCACGACAGTGGGCGCGGAGGTAAGTCGAGTAAACATGTGAAAAACAAAGGAGAGTAAAAAAGTATACTCCGAAATCGCTGTTGTCGTTACACTAAGTTCTCGGCGAAATGTGGTATCATTTAGTGCAGGGGTCCAAGCTCGCGGAGACGATGTAGAAGCATGTTCCTAGTTATGAAGCTCGAGCCGAGAGACCGTAGGACAGGACAGAAAAATAATCCCTTGCCGGTGACTTGCACAGGATATAGCGGCTGTTTGTTTGGAAAACTACAGTCGTGCATTTTGGTCCAAGTGATTAAAGTGCATCGCACGCGACATGACGACAATGAGTGCGCTGGCGGGCTGGTGGATGTTGATCATGGTGAAAATTACCCGAGTCAGTGGTAAAAGATAGAAAAATTACAAAAATCGTGACGTTCTGAGGTGCTTTCAGGTAAACATCGATTCGTGGAAGCATTTTGTCTGGCTTTGCCGTACTCAAGCCATTCCGATAAGGTGGGGCAGCACTACGCATTTTGTCACTCTGTAAGCGTGGGTAATGCCCTCCCCCACTGAGTACACTTGCCGAAAGGGAAATCATTGCATCCAAAGCAGTCAAAACTTGGAGCGAGAAACGTTTTATTCACAGTTTGGTAATGAACACTGAGAACAAAATAAGAGCTTATCTCAGTACAGTATAGTTTTTCAAAACTCAGCTGCACGTCTCCAGAAGAACGCAAGTGCGGCTATTCCTCACATTTTGAGTGCTCGCAGCCTGCGAACAATAAGAGCGTTTTTTATGACCAGCTGTTTCCAGCAATTGTAGCATGTTTTCCTAAAGTAAAGCGGAAAAGTGCCGGCACATGTCGGCAGAGCATGAAATTAATCACATTGCAAAATTCGAAAACTCGCATACAGATGGCATTAAATTCGAATTGTTGCATCTTTTCGCCAAGTCTCATTTTGCCCCGCCTTCGTAATAGGTAGAATTTTTTTTTAGATGGCGTGTAAGTTAAATTTGGAGTGAGATGTCATAGGCTTTGGGTTTGTTTAAATTTCAGAGCAAACAGACGTAGCTGAAGCCATAGAGTCATTACAATAAACGCTAGAGGCTCAGCTGGCGCATAGTGGTGCTGTTGCATTTTGGAAGAAGACAGCAAGCAGTCTAAATTTGACTTCCGGTAATGTATTTGTAGTATTTCGATGTTTTTGCATTATGTTCACCACACTAACCAGGTGGCGCCTCAAACTGCTATAGTAATTCCGTAGCCAGGCGGCGCTACTATTCAACCATCGGGCCCGTGCGCCCAGGTGGATTTCCCCGGGGCCTTTGAACCCCGCGTTGTTTTGGTATAAATAAACCAGGACGTGTTTGGACCCCGACGCCGCTGGACGTGTCGTTCTTCTGGGGCGTTCTCGCCTCGGGCCGTCGCTGCTCGCCGCCTCGCCTCGACATGTGAGACTTGGTCTTTTCCAGCAGGCCGCCTCGGCCCTGCTTCTTCTTTCTTACTTTCTTTGGGCTCCCCGGTTTATAACAGTATTCCTATGGGAAAAAGCGAGTGCATTTTCTCTCTGCGCTCGATTATAAGAGCAAATATCACGAATAACTTGTACGTACTAGGCACATTGGAACATTTCTCAGTCACGCAGACGAAATAAATGGTCAGTTACGGCGTTTTTCTTTCAAAATCATCGCATTAAAAACGGTGCTAAAACGGCTTCGTACGTGTATTTTTGTGCACTGTCGGACACTGTTAGCGCGAACACGGCGTCGACGCTTTCCAACATGGGGGATATACGTGCCAAACGAACGAAGGACATGTAGAAAACCGAGAGAGACGGCAAGAACTACGCAGTAACACTGGATAAGTAACTCCTTGTGCTTGCAGACGATCAAAATAAATTGAAAGTCACGTAATATAGTCAGATTTGCAATAAATAAGTACTGCGAAGATGCTTGTTCTGGGTTCAAATGGTTCAAAGCATCACCCGCACGCTCCAAATCTTTGCAAATAAGGGGAGCCAGAGAGCAGGTGCCCCGATAAAAACTGCCCAACATAGGAAATAATAAAAAGACACACGCTTTCGTAGCTCACGTGCGTTATTTTTTGCATTCGAATGTTTCTTTAACCGATCGTAAAGATGCACGACGGAGTCATTTTCATAGAGTGACAGGACGGGCATATTAGCAATATATAAGCACCACCGAAATGCTAGCAAACCTTGAACACACTCTACATTCCTTTCGATCGTTAGTCTGCATAGAATCGTCGCTCGTTTTCACATACCTTCCTTGAAACAGGGGTTTGGGCCTGAAATAGAGCGAAGTTTAACATCGCTCAGTGGTAAAGAAAAATGCTGTAACTAAAGCAATTACACTTTCACAATACCAATAAAGGTACATACTATCCGTTACAACCGATATGACAAAAGTTATTCATGTTATTTTCCGGCGAAGAGACAAAATTCACGCGCGTTTTCCCATAGGAATACACAGGGAGGCTGGAAATGTAGACTGCATGCTGTCTGCTTCAATTTGCAACCGGAAGTCCCGTAGACACTAGCGCCAGCTGAGCCTCTAGCGTTTATTGTAATAACTCTATGGCTGAAGCAGACTTCGAACATGACCACAATATTGGTGGCCAGAGGGAGTGGATTGAAAAGGAACTAAGGAGGCCTCTGCCTGATATAACAATGTGCTGGACGCATTGAAACGAACCTTCAACACCCTTCGAAAGTTTGTGTTCACCGGTCGAGGACCACTCAGCATCGTCTGGAGTTAACTTGTTTCCTGCTCTCGATCAAAAGCAGCAGGTAAGTAAATTTTTAGTCTTAGATCTTTTCTTATACAATGCGAAGTATTGACAACACTTTGTAAGATATATACAAGTGACTAAAATTGAATTGCATTTGCGTTTTTTTCAGATTATGACACTTTTTTTCGCAGCACCATTGTTGATCGTGCAGCAGGAACTTCTCCATCTGACATACAGACACTTCAAGAATTTCATTTTCTTCCCACTAAAAAAGACGACGTCTTACATCGTGCCAGTGGCTTTGGGTGCCCTGTCAATAACAAAAGGTTCCGCCAATAAAGGAATGCTCATCAGCGGTTTTTACAAGGTTAAGTCGGCGTATATAGCGATATCCGTCTTTGTAATATCGAGCCAGTCAACAACGGTTGCAATTAGTGAAAATACAATATGAGGTCAGCCGAAACTGCGTGGATGTCTCAATATTTTAGGGGTATGTTGCATTAGCATGTATTGCAATGGTAGTTTTCCATAGCCATGAACATCCATTGGAAATAAACTGCTGGTCACATTGCATTCCGTCTCATCTATAGGACTGGAAAAGCATTATCAATTTCTTCTTCAGGGGCAGTTGCAGGATCAGCTTTCCTTCAGATAGCGTTTATAAATGTTGAACGGCAGTAGTTTCTTTTCTATCTTATTTATTTCTTAAAGATAAACAGCTGCAGTTCAACGGTCATATACCCGCTGTCAGAAGAGGAAGATGCTCCCGAACGGTCTCAGTCCACCCAGAAAGGAAACCAAATTGGTTTCGAACGTTAAGCAGCCTTATTTTTAGAGATTGGTTGGTGATTACGTTTTTTCAACATCAGTTTTACCTAACCAGCCGGAATTTCGTTGAAGATGTTTACGTAAGTAGTTCCCTCAAAAGCTTTCCAATGGATTATTAATTCTTAAAGGTAGCCTATCAGCTGCTTTTAAAAGTTTGCTTGCAGATTTCATGTCTATAGTTAAGGCTTCAGTGAACACTATTTTGTGTTTGTTCTTGATGTACTAGTTTTCTTGGGGTTTCCAGATATGCAGTTGCTATGTCTTCCTGGTCCTCCGACGTTTCTTAAGTGAGAGGCATGCTTCTTACCCGAGAGGTCAAGTGAGTTCGCTTGAGCCCACAACGGAGATATATCTGTTCCAGGGTTGGGCTGGAATACTCAAAAAGTGGCTTGGAATACAAATACTGGTATACATTAAAATAGTAGCTAAAATACTGATACTGAATTATATACATAAAAGTGTATCGCGATAAGTATCGGAAATACATTTTAAATAGAGGCAAAAGTATTTGGAAATACAAATACAGGAATACATTTTAGGGAGGGCAGAAATACAAATATAGAAATACTGATACTGCAATACATTTTAGGGAGGCAGAAATACAAATATAGAAATACTGATTCTGCAATACATTTTTCAAATTTGTTTTAGACGCCAAATGAGGTGAAGCTTGAAGTTGGATGTGGAAGTTTTTAATCCTGAAATTACTTTCCCGTAGGCTTGGCACTTTGCCTTGAAGGTAGTGATTTCGGACTGCGAGGAGTATTCAATGGCTCGGCAAAACGTTCCGTCAAGGACTGACCGCGGTCTCTTCCCTGACATCCTGTCTGTCTGACGAGAGATGCGAAAAGACTTCGGACTCTAAATAAACTTTATGTCATCCTAAATTCCATCAAAAGGTAACCACGCTCCTGCCCAATAAGGATGCCCGGTCAACGATTTATCACATGACGATCGTAGTGGAATGAACTGGTATTTTTTATCTGTAGGTGTGGCCTTGAACATGAAACTTTACCACGCTGCTGTATAAAATTACAATAGTATGTACTTTCGTTGTAGGTTACCTTGTTGAAGATCGTGCAGGCAGTGTCCATTTGGAATTTTCGAGAATAGTGGACCACCTGAAGCATCCTGAAACACATGTCTTATCTTCTGTTACGGTTGAAAAAACGATACGGTGGCATCCCTATTGTGAAGGTCCTTCCTGCCGACCCTCCGCCACCAACGCAGGGATTGCAGTTCTCAAGTTTCGCTCTCATACTCCAAATAGAGACCTCGTGGATTGCGACCTGAAATTGCCGGCACAGGTGCGAGCTCTCCGAGGAACAGCTCGCCTGCTCGAGACGAGTCGCAGGTTTACAGAAGTCTGGGTCGGCACAAAGAGGCCACGTCTGACCTGGGTTTCGGATCATCAGAGCAGCAGGGTCACTTTCACGTCGGCTAATGACGTACCCCTTGAGCCGTGCAATATTACGGGCGCAGCCGCAGACGCATTCGAATATGTGTTGAACTTCACTGCGTGGGTCATCCTACTATTTCAAGCCAACCACCGCCAGGCTCGTGCTGCAACGGACTGTGACTCAGCTTTGCCGGCTGGGTGTACTGTGTACGCTAAGGCAAGAGAGACGGTTAGCAGCAGGCTTTGGATGCCAGCAGACAATGACTCAAGAAACCCCTACCTAAGGACCTGCGGCACAAGATGCTCTGACTCCACTCCTGCGCACGCCACCTGGTTCGAGTCCACGACTACACCAACACTTCTCAGATGAGGATGAGGACGCATAGAAAAATAGTTTGGAGAATTGGATGGAACCTTGGTCAGCATGGTAACAAATGCTCAAGCATCTCCTTAACCCTGTTGCCCTCAGAAGTAAAAAAAAAAAAAATGCGTTCGGATTTGTATTTCTTTTTCAGGGGGAGGGGGGGGAGTATTTCTCAAGAAATGTAACAAAATACCTTTCACTCTAATTGTATCGCGACACAAAGGAACATTCAAAATGTATATCGATACAGGAATACAGATACTGGTGAAAAAATGTATCGCGATACAGAAATACAGATACGAAATGTATTTTTGAAATACTATCGCGATACATTTGTATCGCGATACTGCCCAACCCTGATCTGCTCTGCGCACGCTCCAAACGCGGTGAATGCAAGTAATGGCTTCTTCTTAGTACTTGAACCACACATTATCGCCGATCAAAAATTACTGCTACTGGAGTCTTCAATTGTGTGTTAAATTTGAAAGATTTTACTCAATGTGTGGCCATATATTTGACTCCAGTGTAAATGTACTGCAATCCAAAAACCACTTAGCAGATATTGGATAACAGAAAGGAAGGAGAGTATATTATACACATTTCCAAGGCTGCTCTCACGCACGACTGAATCGGATATACGTCTCTGGAGAACCCCACGAGGTTATTCCAAATTACAATGAAACCTGCCTTTTCTCCGACCAAAGTCTTGTGTCAGATTTGGCGAAAAGAAACGGCATTAAAGGGACACTGACAGGTTACTTATGCTTGCCGGGGTTTTATTTTAACATGATCTATAAGAGTCCAACTACTCAAAACATAAGTTGTGGCTCGAAATTCGTCTTCTTTCTGCCCGAAAACAGGCGGTCGAGATTTGGCCGGTTTCAGTGGAGCTCACACTCTTTTTCATGATCACGTGGCGTTCAGACTATGTGTAGCAAATATATTCAAAGTCGTGGGTCATCTAAGGCACACATTCAATATAAAAATAAAAAAGAATACGAACCCTACTTTGTGGCCTCCAAGATGCTGCAAATTCGTTAATCGAAAAAAAAACAGAAAACATTGCACAGATTACAGGAACTACATGTACAAGTCATTCACAATATGGCGACTTACCGCGGGCTGGACGACGCGATGGCGGCCCACCGTCGTTGGTTTGGCACGTAAAACCTCCAAATTTGACTTTGCGATGGCGGCCCACGACGGACCAACGTTGCGACGGACGTGGGGCAGCTACTTCGGAATTGTCTTTAGGGGTAACCAGTGTTGTACACGTTCCTCAAAAAGGGAACGAAGGCTCGTTCCCCGTTCCTTCTGATTTTTGAACGCATCCCGTTACAAGTCCCATGTGTAAAAACGGAACTCGTTATCGTTACAATTTAAAAAAACGGAACGTATCGTTACATATACGTTACATTTGTGTGTTTGCTGAGTACCATATTTTGGTATATCAAGCAAAGTTTATTTTTTATTTATTACATCAAATGGCAACTACGAATTTGAATGCCGTGATGGAAGGGCACCAGGAGAAGAAAACAGGCGGAAGCAGGGTTTCATTTGTTGATATATTCAAGTTTAAAAATTTCAGCTTTTAACCATATTCACGTTTGTGGTGGACGATTCAGACGAGCCAAATGTTCTGTTACCCTACATTGCACGAGTGTTTTGCAACAACCTCATACGTTTCCAATCTAAAAAAGTCCCTTGTTCAAACCAAACGACAGTTGCTCTCGATGTTGCTGTCCGCAAGACGAGCAAGTGAAGAAGAGGGTCAGTCTTGAAGACTATAAGTCCTTCTCCCCAATGGTTGGATTCGTTGTTCCATATGAAGGTAGGAGATGAGGGGAAGAAGGACAAAAGGTTAATATTTCTGTCTTTTAGCGTGACCAGTGCTCGGGATACAAAGGTGCGTTCGATGTCTGGTAATCAGTTATTTTGTTGTAACTGCAGGTTTCGTTGTGAAATTTTATTTATGGCTGTAGTCGCCCTTAGATTTCTGGGTGCATAAGGATTCGTGGAAGCAAAGAAAATAGCTGGAGTTTGAAACGCCCCTCTTTCTGTGTCTTTTCCTTCGACTAAAACTTTAGCTTTATGCAGCGCAGTCCCGGGAATTAAAAAGGCCAATGTTCACTATCTCTCGTACACCCGACTGTCACCAAACGGGGACCATACAAAGTAGACACTAAGAAAATAACCGAAAAGTTAACGAGATCCTGCTTTCGTAAAGATATCGTTTTTATACTTTTAGAATTTTCCTCTTATAAATAAAATAAAAAATTACCCTACTAGACCAAAAAAGGTACGCCGTTCCTTTTCCGTTCCAGTAAAAATGTAACGAGTTTCCGTTCCAATTCCACTGATGCAAGATGGAACAGGGGCGTTCCTTTGTTCCTCCTAAACAGAACGCGTTCCAAGAACGTCGTTCCTTGGGATGCCGTTCCGTACGACACTGGGGGGTACCAATAGATCTTCAAGCGCACAAAATCGAGCGGAAGATATATAAGTGTGAAACAATCGCACGACAACTGTGCACGCTAATTGGTAGTCATCGTCTGCTTTACACGCCGGTTAAGTGAAAAAAAAACAAAAAACGAGGTCGGGTGTAGCCACGTGATTTCCGGTCATGAGCGTTCGTGTTCGTGTTTCAGTTTTGGTTTCGAGCAGTTGAGTTTTTTTGTTTTTTTTTTACTTTATTTATAATATATATGGTTCTGCAACAGAATACTTATTAGGCAGTCTCATAACACTATATTGAACCGTAAAACAAAAAAAAAATATTCTTGAGGTGTCAGTGTATTTTTTGAAGGGATGCTGAACTAAGTTTGGATTTCGCAAAATGAGGCCGCAGAAGCGTTCAACGGGATGCTACGAACTCCAAAACATAACTCATACATAAATATCTCAAACGGATGGCCGTCTTCTTGGAAAAGAAGGGCGCGATCATGCGAGGACTATGACGTCAGGATCCTCCTGGAACAGTTGAGAATGGGGAAGCAGCCTCGCTCAACACCGCCTAGAAGACAAGGCCGTAGTGCTGACATATTGGCGTCACCAGAAAAGGCCAACGCTGGACTCAAATTCGAAACGAGTGGTGCGTCAGCGCTCAGATTCGAGTCAAGTTTGAGCTTAACGTGGACGCCATCGTCGTGTCCAAAATGTGACCAGCGTTGGCCTTCGCTGATGACGACATCTCTATCCGCACTGCGGCTTCGTAAATCTAGGTGGTGTTGCCTCGCTTCTCTTCTCCTCGCTTCGGTTCACCTGCTCGAGGGGACGAAGCGTAGAGGAGAGGGAATGAGAATCGTGACGTACGATGTGTCCTCGGCCCCGTCGGCCGTGTTCAGTCGCGCACTTGTTTTCCAAAAATGCGGCCAACCGTTAGAGATTTCGAGGTCTGTGATGTTTTTGGGTTTTGTAGCGCCCCACCTATCACTCCAGCTTCTTTTGTGCGCTCCAAATTTTCGGTCAGCATCCATTTAAGTACTTTTGAATTGCGCCTGTGGAAAATGAACACGACTCTTTTAGCTGACAAAATTTCGCCCATCGTATCCCCGAAAGGTCTTTACGCGTACTATAGACATGTATCCTTACTAATGGCATTTTGCAGATGGGACATATTCAAACAAGATCTTAAAAATGGGGCAGTAGAACGCGCGAGCACTACCACAGTCAGACCCGTTTATAACGAACAGCAGGAAATGCTACGATCAGTTGTATATAGCAAGTAATTCGATATACCAAAAAACATTTATAACGAACTTCCACGGTTTGTCCGTTGTAAGCAGAGTTTGTTCTTTTAGCTTATTCCCCCATCTGAATTGCTTCTCTTCGTGGGCAACCGTTTTGAGATGAAAAGTTTTTTTTTTCTGTGCGTGCGTTGCCGAGTGTATTTTTTAGTGTTCTCCCTTCTCAATCGCTGCTTTTCGCTTAATTTTGTTCGCAACTTGAGCTTGCGGAATTTTTTTCTTTCCTTTTTTTGGGGGGAGGGGGGGGGAAATGTTAGAAGACGATTGTTTGCGCGTGTTCGGAAACCCATTATGTTGTTCGTTTAAAAGGTACTCTTTACATGCATTTTTATTTAAATGTCCTTGAGTTCGATATCGACAATAATTCGCTGTACGTCGGTTCGTTCTAAAAAGGTTTCACTGTACTTCTATCTTAAACCGGAGGAGAACTTAAGAATGTTCTTAATAGCCACAATCAACGCTTTACGAACTTGAAAGTAATAAACCTAATTAATACACATAAGAAATAAACATGACTGAAGCACAGCTCCAGCGATACGATGCCTAGAAGTAACGAGGCGAATGACTCGATTGCGCTCACAAAGCTTTCTACTCGGAGGGACACCCTAAGTCTTAGAGAATGAAAAAAGATATGCCTTAAAAAATATATATATGTTGAGTTTATAACTACTTGCTTTCCTTAAGGAGCCAGTGAAAAGAAAATAACGTATTTTTAAAAGTCCTGTTGGGACACGCATGGAAAAAAATGAAATCTACGCGAAAAACAAGAAGAAAAACAATTAAGGTTGTTTCACATGCTGCGATTTTCGTCCGAAATCGGGGCGATTCCCAGTAAATTTACGACTAAAAACTCGGTTTTCACCAAGTCGGTACTTTGTCGCAGAATCGGTGCGATCACTTCATCGTCAACCAGCCGTTCATTAGCCAGCTTTCATCCGCAATAGTTGCGAATTCGAAAATAAATTTAAACACCTTAGAGCGTTTGGTTTAATGCTTAATTATTAAAAATGTCTAGTTACCTATTGTATTCGTAAAACGTTTGTGTTTGTTAAGACGTTTTTGTTGTATTTTAGGCAAAGTCAAACGAGTCGCGTCCGTGTCCGAACAGCCGGCCGCGCCGACAGAAATCGCGCGGTTGTTGGAGCCTGTGAAACCAAACATTGCGATCGCACTCGCGGCGTCGGCTGTCGCACCGATTTTTTGCAACAGTCGCTGCATGTGGAACAGGCTTTAGAGCAATATTGACTCTGCCAGACGCAATTTGGTCGGTAGTCACACTCCTTTCCACTTGTTTTCTTTGTATATCGGGCGCGTGGAGGAGAGGTGGATCGGCTTTGCCATCACGTTAAAGGTGGAGAGAGTGTATGACCATCTCGTTCAGGTGGAAAGAGTGAACGACCTTTTCGTCACGTCATGTAGTTTGCGCGCAAAATTCAAACTCACTCTCGAGCAGTCAATATTTCTCTAAAAATATTTTTTCGCATAAAAGTAATTTTCTTAAACACTTGTCCCAACCAGGTTGTTCATAAAAAAAAAACTTTCTTTTAGTGGCTATTTAAAGAGACACCCCCCCCCCCCCTAAACTTTATTTTTCCCGACGATTTATTATGGTGTGACAAGACTACCCAATCAATAATTTGCTACAGCGTCACGTATATTTTTAATAAAGTAAAAAAAAAAACGCCACTGCTCGAAACCGAAGCCGAAACTCGACTGGGGAGGAAGAAGGAAAATGAAGGAGGACGGAGTTGACGGAAGTCAGGTTGTTGTGATACTTTTTTTTCCCAATCAACGTATTTGCAGTTTTTTAGAAGCTACAAAATATTACTATCATATTTTTTTATATTTTAATATTGTATATATGCCTTCGATGACCGACGCTTTTGAGTTATATTTAGTGGTTCTGTCTAAACTATTTTAAAAGGCGCGTGACCACAAAGAAGAGTGTGAGCGCGACTTAAACCTGCCAGTTCTCGATCGGTGGTTTTCGGGCGGAAAGAAAACTAATTTCCGAACCGCAAATCGTCTTCTGCGTAGTTGTGCTCTCATATGTCATGTACAAATAAAAGCCTTTAAGAAGCATACATACCCTGTCAGTGTCTCTTTAAGGCCGAGTCAGCTCGCGTTTGCATGTTGGCTTCTTTCTCTAGATTGTGCCGAAATGGATTGAGAAAAAACGACTTCGGGACATGCCTCCACTCTCCGCCGGAGCCAATCGTCAGTGGCTGTGGGCGAAGACCCAGCCGATATTGAAAGCTCGTTGTTTTTTTAGTTGTGTTTCTATCGTGGGCTCATGGCGCTGGTGCGTTTGGGGAGGAGGGGCAGTTTGGTGACTCTCTCTTTATTCGTTTCCTTCGCCGTGTGCTTTGGCTTTGTTGGACTTTTCGAAGTGAAGGCTGGAAAGAAAGTTGACGGCACGCGCCGAGTGCTTGGTCAGTGTACGGGATGTGCCGGGGCTCTACGATTTGACGCTGTCGTATTTATATACATTCATTGTGGTGCGCGCTTGTTTTTAGGGCGCATTATTTCAGCGCCTTTGACAACCTATATCAGTCACTCCTCATTCTGGGCTGAAACGGGTCACGGAGCGTTATATTTTTGTTTCCAATTCACGAATCTAGTAATCTCACATACGGCTAACCTTTCTTCAAAGGACCCATTCGGATTTGACAGTTTCGTTTCACCGTTGTGAACTCATGGTGGTCATGGGGGTTGAAATATTTTTGCCGTTTCTTTGGTCAAATGTTATGGGTCTTCTCTAGCTGGATAGTTTCATTTAAAATCTAACACGAGCGTCGGGGTGGGCATTTTTACTTGCCTAAAATATATATGTAGTGGTTCCACTTCTGTAATAAACGAAACCGTCTTTTCCAACTGTTTAAGAAAAATTATTTTCTCCTACAATAATTCGTAAGTAAGTAATTCGTAATTCGTAAGGTGAAATTATGTATATATATATATATATATATATATATATATATATATATATATATATATATATATATATATATATATATATATATATATATATATATATATATATATATATATATATATATATATATATATATATATAGTAGAGCGACCGAAACGAAATAACCACGAATTACGGCTAATCTTACCTTACCAGTCAAAACTTCCAAACATAAACAATATTCTTAGACGACACATGAATATTTTACACCTCGACACTGCTTTAAAGCTGTTATCCCTCGACCACCTGGTATAGCGTTTAGAGACCACGTAATTTATTGGATTTTTTTAGACAGTCCCGAAACTCCATCGGACGTAGCCTGGTCCCTCTTGGTTGTGTAAAATGCAATAATACCCAATGTAGTGTATGTGCTGATATAATAATAGCTAACTCTATTCGTAGCACAGCAAATAACTTTAATTGGAAAATAAATGGTACATTTGACTGTAATTCGGGAAATGTTATTTATTTGATTCAATGTAAAAAATGCCTAATTCAATACATAGGGAAACTAAAACAAGCATAAGAAAACGCATGAATTTACATAAAAGTCACATACGTAATCACGTTGCCGGACCAGTTTCTCGTCACTTAAACTCCGCGGGACATAACGGACTTTCTGATTTTACTTTTATTATACTTCAGGGGGCTTTCGAACCACCAGAGATCGAAAAATAAAGAATCTGAATTTATTTATAAATTTAATACTTTAGAACCGAAGGGCCTTAACAGTTCGAAAGGGTCATTGCCATCGTTTTTTATGGACATTTAATTGAGATCTTCTAACCGGTGCCGCACTGTTGCGTTTTTTTTTCTCGCTTCATTGTTTAATTTGACACGAGCAAACGCTTAACATTGAGCCTCTCATTGGCTTCACATGACACCAGGTATAGTTGGATTATATCCAACCACATGTCCCAAAAACTGGTCTTGTGATAATAATAATATTATATTCAACTACTTGAATAATATTTACTGCTTTTTTATCGGGATATATTAAACTTTTAAGCGAGAATTTACTTGAGTAGGTACCCGCTAAACGGTAAGCATTTTTCCAATTACTTCTTCTTCTTTGCGTGCCGTTTTGTCTCTAATTGAAAGAAAAGGAAAACGAAGTTGTCTTTTTCGACTGACGAAGAGCCTACCAGGCCCGAAACGTTTCTTGAGACCATTTTTTGGCATCCTTCGACAACCGCATCTCTTAAAGAACCAAATATTTGTTGAGCATATATATATATATATATATATATATATATATATATATATATATATATATATATATATATATATATATATATATATATATATATATATATATATATATATATATATATATATATATATATATATATATATATATATATATATATATATATATATATATATATATATATATCCTTCGGCTGCTTGATTTTCGTGTACAAATCTCTCGGTTGTTTTAAATAAGTAAAAACGATAGAAAAAAGAAGAAAAACCTCCCATAAACCTTTTCGTAGAGCACGAATAATGTGCGCGGCTTATTTCTTGTTTAAAATAAGCGTTTATGGTATAATTCATGCCAGCAATAATAAAAAAAGAGCTATACATTATATTTGGGACGTTTTGGTGACAATATTTGGAGCCTTGTATTGCATACTAAATGCCGTACAGCTGCAGTCCTCTACATGATCTGTCGACTGGTACCACTTTAATTTATTTTCGCAATATAATTTATACAAATTTCAAACATTAAATTTAGTTATATTTTGAGCTTTTATATTTAAACAACAACAACAACAACAAGATGACACTCTTTTTATTTCTTTCATGTTTTTTGCTATTATTCTCAATAATGTCACCTATCTTTTGACATAAACAAAGTTCCCCCTCTTTTGTAGTTTCTGTAAAAGCGACCAAACACACAACCACAGACCCGGAGTGACAAAATGGCAGGTTCGAAAGTTGGCTTATGCTCAAGGCTTTTTGGCTCTAGAAGCTGGGCAGGTGGCTGCCATTCCATTAAAGAAAAAATGTCCGGCCCAACACCTCCGCCGTTCCGACACCACTGGCGTCGCGTACTTTTTTTGTTGTTGTTTAACGTGAAATACTTTTATCAGTCGTTATATTATAAGAAAATCATCATGAACGATTGACACGCTGGGAGCGTTACCACTATAAGGTTACACCTCATGTTCGCGCCCAGTGGGGCTCAACCTGGGTTGGTGCGGTGTCACTCGGATACTATAGCCACTGAGCTGCGTAGCATAGCATCCCCTAGAAGAATTGGACTCCGGCAGACCGTGCCGGCGAGAGCGGTGTGACGTCATACAATGTGACCGCTCACCTCACTGATGTCGGGCATGGCCAAGAGCCAGGCAAGGGCCGTGCGAAGCGCTCGTTGACTTGGTCTCGCCCTGGCTAACATTGGCGGTACGCAATGACAAAAAGCTACAACAAACCACACAAAGAGTTTAAGCTGTGCTAGCGTCTTTGGGACGCGCGGGACACGTTCTGACCTTCTTGTATGGTCCTTGTCGCATGACCAAGCGAACCAGCTTTTATTGTGATTTTTATTTAATTTGAATTGGCTGCGTT
>JAZHYW010047748.1:0-10154 GCA_037355805.1 Ixodes ricinus | reverse complement strand
ACTGAATGCATGACAACTCGTAACACTGCATTGCCTGGTATCTGAAAGCCACAGTCTTGCAGATGTTCTTGAAATTTAGTGACCGAGTTGCGACGGTCTTAAAGTATGCGTGCTTAGACTCGAATCGCATGCTCCAATAGCGGCGGGGAAATCCAAACATCCGAATCAATCTCGGATAGTGCACGAGGTAGTGCAACTTAGGCATTAACCTCAAGCCTGGGAAAAGCCTCACCAACTGCCTAAGGAACGCATCGATCAGAACTGCAAGGAAGACAGTAGCACCCTCTGGGATTTGGTCGGCAAGAATGATGTTCGCAATTTCCCCGTACTTGAGGTACACCTCCCAAAATTTGTTTTCTACAGGAATGTCTTCGGCGAGCAACTCAGGTAACAGACGAAACAAACACCATTTTTGACTTGCGGTGCCCTTTAGTTTGCCATCTGCTTTGTTTGCGCTAGGCGGTTTCGACTTTTTGTCATGGAATCCAGCAGAAAATTCGGATATTGCATCAGAGCAACTAGCCTTGAAAACACGAGAGGATATAAGCTCCTTCAGCACATGCTTGAACACAAATGCAACGCCTCCTTCAAGCACGCCGTGCATTGCATCCGGCAGGAGCTGCACAGTTACATCAAAGTCTGGGAGAGACAGCAGCGGGGACTTTCCTTTCACGCCATACAGCTTGGAGTTCGCTGGGTTTACCTCCACAGCCGCGATTTAGCTGTTTTGAGTATCTGCAGTGCGAATAACACAGCAAGCCTCGTTAGGTAGCTGTGTCAGCTTCTTGGACGACGCTAAGCAAAATCTACAGACTTTTCCTTTCCCAAAGCAAGCACTAAAGCCGCCAACACGATGCAAAGAAAGGTTGTCGCCAACAACAAACACAACAGTCACTATCATGTGATGGTTGACCCCGTCATGACACACATCGAAACCGCTCTCACTGAGAAAATGTAACTCAGAAATAATCGGTTCCAAAATTTGCTGCAATCCATAGGTTTTAACGTCTGCGTATTTCACTACGGCAATCAGGTGCATAGAACACAGCTGTGATCTGTACTTGGGGTGCAGGTTAAGAACAGAGAAGTACACCACAAGCAATTTGTGCACTCCGGCAGCTGATCCAAGAGGATTAACAATCTCGAGCTCGTCAATATAAAGCAAAACGAAAATTGTGTCTTGGTCCCCGTTGGGGATGAGTGCTTTAGTGAAGAATCCATCTTTTATGTCTTTAAGCATCCCTCCAGTTGAGACGTCTGTCCTTAGAGGAGCAGTTGAGCCAAGAATGTGCTCGTGCGGCATCAGTTTTCAACAAATTCGTCTAGTACACTCTGAATCGGGACATAGTAGAAAGCAGACTTTGGGGTAGCGGGGTTTCCCACAACAAGATTTACCACAGAAGGGTTTTCCACGCCGGTCAACACAATCTCTTTGGGCTCGACATACAGCATGGACGCCTTCGCATATTTCATGCGCGCACATTGGCTTCTCACATCTGCCCATATCAAGTCAATGAAATCATCGCTAAGTAGAGACCGAAGTGCGTCATGCAAGCTCACCTCGAGATGGTTTCAACATGGTCTCGAAGCATCCCATGGAGGAGTTGAAGAAATGTTTTTAAGTCCGCAAATATATCGTCAGCGACTGTCTGGGCGATTTGGTGTCCTTCTGTCACCTTGAAGTAGAACAGCACCAGATGTCTCTTCAAGTTGTTGAGGTGATCCGAAGAAGCTGCTTCGCGGCTTGGCTCTGTCTCGTCGATCCCTGAGGCGTCTTCCCCTTGAGTTTCTACGGCTTCTTCGGAGGGTGGAACATCAGGATCATCCATCGAGGAAGAGCTCGGCTGCAGCTTTTTCATGAAGTCGCCGTGCGCCCGGTAGAGGTGCCTTCGAAAGGTCTGGAACGCCTTGAACGTTTTGGGACATCCTTGCACTCCACATTGAACTTGAAAATGTGGCTCGTTGGAATGAACTGTTCCAATGTGGGTGATAACTTTGCTGAATTCGATGTCAAAGAAAGCACAGCTGGAGCAGTAAAACGGCATTTTCTCACTTCAGTGTAGCAGCGACAGAAACGATGAGGTGCATGGCGAGCCCTCCAAGAGATGGTCACGCACGAGACAGCCAAATTTATTTATAAACTTGCGTCTTGGTTCCAATCCAGCCAGCTGAAACTCGTAAGGTGGAAAGAGGGAGACCTTTTTTTTTGTTCTCGTGTGTGTTTGTTAGTTACCTAAGCGTCGGCAAAGCAGCACCCACCAACCAAATCTTTTACGAAGCAAATCCTCTTTTAAAAAACCTTCGGGGATATAAATAAACACAAAAAAGTGAGTCTGTGAACTGGCCATGCTGTGTAGACTGAAATCCCTCGACCTATTTTTTTATTTTTTCACCCGAGGGACATTAGTGCAAGTTCGGTGCAAGATGCTCAAGGAACGAGCGAGGTGCCCGTCGAGCCCAGATTCCCTGGATTGTCGCCTTCGGAAGTACACGCTGCCTTTAGTTGCCACACAAACACTGGATCGGGGAATTTATCCCCGTAAGCTGACAGCGCGGTGGAAACTGCACAGCGTTGGACCAGTCAAATGTCTGTCTCGCACCACGTGATCACCCCCTCTCCGCATACCCACGTGGAGATAGCAAAGTCAAGCGATAGGAGTCAGGCCACTGACTGGTTGGCGAAGGAATCTCCAGGCTTCACCGCACTGTCAGCTTAGACATGAACGGAGTAAGAGCTCACATCAACAATCAATTTCCGGTCTGTTATCGCCTGACACCACTTTCTGCCCGAGCTTGCAGAGAGAGTATAATCACGTGTGCAAGGCCAACTACCACTGCTCTTTCGAAAACGTACTCCACACCCTCCGTTTTTTTGTTTTTTTTTACTTTTTTTTTACAATCACACCGGTTATATGCACAGCCCTGTTTCGATACGCCATGCGCTGGAGAGGAGTGGTTGAAGTTCGGTTTAACCGACGTCGACTAACGACATTGTCGGATATAGAGGAAATCAGGATGTTTTAAATCCCCATTGCCTATCCCTCCCTGCCCAGTTGAATCACAATAGGAGACTTTCCCCAGCTTTGTAAAGCTTCCAACCTTGAGAAAGCAGCAAGATCCTTTTGCCCATGAGCAAGCTTTCCGGAACTTTAAAACGGATGCCTTCGAAATTTAGGGCATCCCAAATTCCACTCTACAATGCGTAGGCAGGACCGCGCTGACATAAGAAAAGATTTTTTCTTCTTCTTCTTGTCTTGTGAAATCCTGGTCTTTATTTTACGAACGGTTTCGGGATTTGACCAAATACTGTTCTGGCTTCTCCACAGAACTCATATTTAGTGAAACTGTAGTACATATTCCATACGTAATTTAGCATAAATATATATTACAACGATATTTTAATTTCAAGTTTCCGCATCATCTATATTACGGTAACGTTGGGATAGATAAATCAAAATACCTATTGGCATCTCATTATGTTTTTCTTGGGACTAGCAATAAAAAAGAAGGTTCGAGAATTTTCGACATAAAATGAAGATCAAAGATATTAATTTTTTCCCCTAAACAATTAGTGACCGGAATGTGCTGCCCGACGCACTAATAAAGCTTCCCACAGTTCAATTTTTTTTTTTTAATGAAATCATGTTATTTTAGTTTGTCTTGAGAGTTTACTTTGTTCGGCCTGTGCTTGCTATTGATTGTGTTCATATGTCATTGTAGTATGCTTTGGCATGTTTCTCCTTGGGTCCAGACATTTCATCGAACGCCGTTTCATCGAATACCGTTTCATCGAAGCCGTTTCATCGAACGCCATTTTATCGAAAGCCATTTTATCGAACGCCGTTTCATCGAAGCCGTTTGATCGAACACCGCCAAGTTAAGGAGTATTAAGTTTGGATCTAAGGAATAGTTGTCTTAACCAGAAGAATTGGCAGACCTTATTTTTTTTCTACTGAGAGGGGAACTAATAATAAAAAATATTTTCTTCACTACACCTTTTTTTCTTCATAGTAACGTATTACCTCGGCTGCTAATGTAGCCAATAATAAACGGGAACACCGCCTTGACATTTTATGAAACTTGCGATCATCGGATGCAGTGACGAACGTATGTCCCTTCAAGGGTCTATCCACGTTCAAGGAGATACGTATTCTGCTTCGCCAAAGTCGATCGTCCTTGAAGCAATGACATGTATATATGTCGCATAAAACAGAAAAAAGCGCGTATTCTTTGTTTATTTTTCCTCATCGGCAGAATCGTGAACTTCCCGGCTTTTCAACCTTTGTTCGTAGAAAGCAAGCTATCCTGCGAGGATATAATAAAAAAATCAAGTAAATATATAAATTAAAAAAGGCATAGCGAAGAATAGTTAGTTCTCTCCGGGTCTTTCTTTTATGCAAACTTTGAAACAGCGCTAAAAACACAACAGACAAGAACGAGAAGTGGACGAACACGACGCTGCCCACTCAAGTTTTATGATTGAACAAAGAGGAAACAAAGTATCTGGTGGAATACAGCCGCTTATCTTACCTGGAAACAAAGAACGCGAATTACTACCCACTCAAGTTTTGTTATGTTCTATGATTCAGTAATCAAATTTTTGGTGAAATAGTGACCAGGGTAGTAATTTTATTTCTGGTGATTCGCCAGCAGCGCCGAAACAACTCAGACGAGAGAGATAGTAAATGATACAAAACGCACTACAATGCTCCGAAATTCGGTGAAGTAAAATTCGATGAAACGGCGTCAATAAGCGATTCGATGAAAGGGTATTCGATGAATCGGCGTTCGATGAAAGGTCCACTTTTTCGATGAAATGGCGTTCGATGATCCGGCGTTCGATGAAATGTGCGGTACCCGTTTCTCCTGTATGATTTATTTTTTTGTCATTTTGTTCCGCAATATGTTCGCTTTTGTATAATTTCCGTCCCCTACTGTAATGCCCACCGGGCGATGTAGGTACCAAATAAATAAATCATGTTTGTGGAGACTGAAAATAAATGAACGAATTAACGAATATATTAATAAAATTATCTGTTTCATATTTATTCTCAAGAAGGTTTGCCTTTCTGCGCGCGATTCATGGGTACCAACAAAATCAATAAAGTACTGACATGTGCACTTATCTAACAAAAGCATAAAATCATTAAAGTACTGACGTGTGCACTTATCAAAAAAATATTAATCTTTTATTTTTATACCAAAATTACTATACGCTAACTTACATTAATTACGCTTGTCGATTAAATGTTCCCGATAATAAGGGACGTACTGAAATGCATATATTCTTGTGTGAAACCCTACAGTCATTGCAGTGAAAAAAAAAGACTTTTCGATAAGATGGCTTACGAGTGTTTATATTATAAATTTGAAATAAACACCCATGCCATCCTTTCCAATATGCCGCCATCCCGTCTCGCTGGTATAAATGTTCAGTGACCCGTCATTCGTGATCTATAGACGGAATTTCGGATGAAAACATTATTTCAAAGCAAATGGGTGCGAAATTACTGTTGCTGTGCCATAGTGAATCGTTAATTAAACAAGGGTCCCACCTGCACCAACTGTATGACGTCACGCCTAGGTGGTGGCCCAGCCTGTTGAACGGAGCATGCGCGAACGATTCACACTTCGGAAAACGGGTACCTGCTGTGCGCAGTGCGCGCAGCTCGTATGCAAACGCGTGCTTGTTGACACGCAACGAGTTGGTGTACACTCGATTTAAAGGTCAAATTGGTCCTGAGAGCTTATTCAGCATGAGGTCGGTTTCCCTTTCAAGTTTTGCGACACTAGTTCGCGCTGTACATGAGTCATGTAACTAGTGCAGCACGACCGCTGACCTGAGGTCGTTCACGTGCATCACGCGCTATGCTTCGTTTCACCTCAGCCATGTGCCACAAATGCTGTAGCCAGCGCTTATGCGCCCGCGAGCGCTCGTGCGCCTGCCGACGCGTCATCCAAAGCAGATCAGCTCGCGTTTTTAGCACTCTGTTACCAACAATAATTCATGCTAAGGTGAGGCGAAGTACACCTCGCTGTTCATGCACGTTCTGCAGCATGAGCCTGCGCTCCTCGTGCTCCTAACTTCGACCCGTCATCGACACGCGCGAGTTCGCACGTGATCCTTCCTTTGTAATGGGCATTTCTAGCGCGAGCGGTCATTCCGCGAAAACAGGCCTGAAGACTGCATTTTCGTGCCTGTACCCTTCCCTGTTTAAGGACAAACCCCGAACTGGGTCCGGACATTTCATCGAACGTCGTTTCATCGAACACCGTTTCATCGAACCCTTTCATCCAATGCAGTTTTATCAAACGCCGTTTCATCGAATGCAGTTTTATCAAACGCCGTTTCATCGAACGCGATTTCATCGAAGCCGTTTCATCGAAAGCCGTTTACTTGAACAGTAGGAATTCTACATCTAGGAAATATTTTTCTTTTTAGCGCCAGGAGGATAACACTGTTTTAATATTTATTATAATTCATAAACTTATACATATATAAAATGAAGAAACCTTTTCTGTCACCTTCCATTCTTTTTTTTTCCCCTTTTTAGTAAATGATGACCCCTGTTAATGTGGCCAATAAGAAACGGGAACACTGAGGACTCTTTTTAAAGCTGGGATCATCAGGCGCAGTGTTGAACGCGCGTCCGTTCAAGGGCGTATATCTCTTCGCTCTATGATGAGACCTATTCTGCTTCAAGACGAAGCCGTCCTTGAAGCAGTGTCTGTCTCCGTGTCCCATGATACGGAAAAAAGAAAGACGTGTCTCTCCACTTTGTTCATTTATTGTAACCGACAGAACCACGGACCCGGCTGGATATTCGACATACAGCTATATACTGCACGTCGAAGACATCCGACAGGTCCACGGTTTTGTCGGTTACAATAAATTAACGAAGAGATAGATCGAAATTTTTAAGAACACACTGCATGTTCGAAGATCCGACAGTCCACGGTTCTGTCAGTTGCAATAAATTAACGAAGAGAGGATAAACGAAAACACAGGTAAACCGACAAATACAAAATAAAAAAAGGCGCTGCGTAGAATCGCTGTCTTGCCTTTAAGAAAGTGCCTTTCACGCGTGAATAAATAGAGGGATGAAGTGGGAAAAAGTGAGTGGCCGAGAACAGCCGCCTACTTGCGCCAGAAAAGAATAAGTCGCGTATCCACTCAAGTTTTGATATGATAGCATACCTTCTATGATTTAGTAGCCAACGTTTAGGTGGACGAAACAATGGACCGGTAGTAATTCTATTTCTGGTGAATTTAAAGCGGCGTCAATACTTATTTCAAAAGCGATAGTAAATTATGTAAAAAAGTATTGTATTACTCCAAAATTCAGTAAAGGGAAACTCGATGAAACGGCGTCAAGTGATTCGATGAAACGGCGTTCGATGAATCGGCGTTCGATGACATGTCCACTTATTCCGATGAAACGACGTTCGATGAAATGGCGTTCGATGAAATGCACGGTGCCCGTCTGCGACACGTGCAGCATTCGCTCGGAAATATATTTTGTTGTTGTTGTTGTAGTATTGTAAGCTGTAGGCGAAGAGCTGGAAATCATTCGGACGTATTTCACGAGCAGAGTACTCGTGATAGTAGCTCTAAGTGCTTTTAACGTAAGCCACCAGTTTTAGGAACAAATTATTACTGTTTGAACAGTCTTCTTTTTCCCACAAAAAATTGATCCGTGACTGAACTGATCTCTGAGAATATTCGTTACCACTGATACCTGTAGTGCAATATTGGCGTGAAATTATCGCGCTGAGTTCTTGATGCATTGTTTCTGTTTAATATTCGTGTGTCTTTGTTTTGTTTGTTTCAATTGGACATATGAGCATTTTTGTAGTCGGACGCTGTGTTTCTCTATCTGTGACAATCTGAGAGTGTTTGTACGAAATCAATCCCTAAAATAATGCCCTCTGCACGATGTAGGCATTCTATAAATAAATAGAACAAGGTGCACAAATAACTGACAGAATTATTTTTGATTAGTCTTGCATAGGCGAGGATTTTACGACGGTTAATCATCCAAATATCAAGCTGAGATCTGTATTTGTGTGGAGGTAAGTGGATCCGTTCGCGGGTTTGAGAGATTTCATGAGCTGTAGCTGTAAAACGCTACACGAAACCTCTCCAATGTACTTTCTTTTTTCTGAAATGTTGGTTTTAGCTTATTTGCTCTGAGAGATGCTTTCACCGCGCGAGCTCTTGTTCGATGAGGGCATCCCTTCAAATATGCACCCGCTCTCTTTGCCTCGGTATTACGCAAATCATACGATTCTTAACCCCTCCAACTAGCAATTCGGAAAATGGGTTTTATCGACGTGATTTGATCTGCCATGGCAATCAGTTCGTTGGATGATGCTTCACCTATGAAATCGTCTCGTCGGCACTGCGCTGTTTCATCGACGGTTTCATCAAAACGAGCGTTCTCTCGCTTCACAACATAGCTTGCTTTCCGATAGCATACCACTGGGCGAGCCCTGCGCACTTTAAGCGTCCGTAACGGTCCACCGGTTGGATGGTCGGTTTGTCGGTCTGCAACCACAAAATAGATTCGAACCTCCACGTAACCACGGTGAAAATAGCACTCCATATTAAAGTCACAAGGTCACGTGACTATGATTCGTAGGGGCGATGTGACCATCGTCACTGATGAATCTATGAATCTCGAACAAGAGTTCACCGGACAAAAGCTCACCGTGTAAAAGCTCCCGATTTTTTCACGGACCCGCACAAAACCTCAGCACTTTTTCCAGGGACCCGGACAAAAGCTCACCATTCTATGACTGCACATGATCAAAGGGTTTATGAAGAATATTTTTTTATTATTATTAATATTTCACTACCGATTTCGATATTAGAGCCGAACGTTTGTTTCTGGTGACCGAAAACTGCGACCAGAAATGTCTCAAGATTTAAGCTTGGTATTATAGTCCTTATAAAACGTAACTGGAAAGCGAAAGCAGCGGCTGTTTTCAAAAGGTGCGCTTTATGAACGGCAACAATGACAAATGCGCGATAATGTAATAATTGCTGCAATTATCACGATTGCCACTCGCACAAAATATAATATCTTAAAGGGGCATGAAATGGTTTCTGGAGACTCTTGTTTTTGTTTTATATAACATAGTAGGCTGCCAATTATTATGTAATCCAAGTTTAAAATAACAAATCCACTTATTAAGCCCATGACGATAGAAATACACGCGGAGTATGTTTTCTCTCGCCTTCCTTCGGTGGGAGTGATGTGCTCGCTTGCCTGCTTTCCGGAGCGTTTCTTCGCAATACTTCTGAGGTTCTTACGAAGGCGCAACTGATGCAACCACTGTGGACGGAACCAAAGAGTCCGAGAAGCAGCGTGCCTGCGGATCACTCCGCGCGGGAAACCACCGCTCGCGATTGGCTGACGAGTACCATCCGTCGTTCTCCACGATCTTTGATAATATTTTTTATACGAAAACAGGCAGCACAGAACTGTTTATTTTATTTTATTTTGAGGAAACTATGAGCTTGTAGAGTGACTTAGGAGTAGGGCTCCTGTGTTTTTGGAAAAGTCCGAAAAACTCTGAAAAACAGCCGCCGGTAAAATTTTGGTCGATTCGGATTTATCCGATAAACTCCGAATTGTTATGTGACCATGCTTTCCTTGAGCAGCGCGGGAGAAATGGTCCTGGGAAAATGACACCATAATTGTCTTTCAAGCCTCCGACCGTTGTCAAAAGGGGGTCTTACAGAAGCTTGTCTCGTCAAAAAGGTTGGTTCAAGGCAACAGGTCATCGTACCATTCGTGTCCCGACAAATGCCACTCTTTTGGTTTCCAGTTTGGGCCATGGGATTTGGGATTTAGAGAAAGGAGAGGATATGTTTTTGTAACAGTGAAATCTTATGGTCCATAGAGATTGTATAAAATAGGGAAGAGTGGCAGTTGGAACTTCTCTGTCTATTACATCCTTAACCACTCCACCTCGCGCGGCCGCGGGATAGATTGATAGGATGGCTACGAGCGTGTTTGCGTTTACCTCCGGCAGTTTATTGATTTTAAGGAATCGATGTTTATCGAAGCCACACTTGCGTGCGTCTTTTTGGTGGGACAAATTAGTATTGCCAATGACACCAACGCTGAAGTCTAACCATGTCCTTG
>JAZHYW010047745.1:0-31559 GCA_037355805.1 Ixodes ricinus | reverse complement strand
CCGAGTGCGCGAGAGCCTCACGCGCTGACACATTCAGTGCAACAATGGATGTCTTCACCCTGAGACAGACAGACATGTAGGCACCCTACTTCTTCTGCTTCTTGAGCGTTGTGAATGAATAGGATAGGGGGAGGAAGGAGAGGGCCAATAGGGCACCCTACTTTCCTGTCCTGCCACCTGGGCGTTGTCCAATAGGTGGGAGCAACCACAATCCTTGTACTGTATTGGCAAGTCGTTGTTGTGCTAAGCCGCGTGCTCTCGCCGTTTGTCATTCGAACAACGACCGCTTTGCTCTATGCGAACTCGAACGCAGCTCAGAGGAATCCAGTACGAAATTTCAGTGGCGCGGAATACAAAGTGCTCGGCGTGCTTCTTGTCCCATTTCTGTTTCTTTAGTTTTGTCTCCTTCCCGCTTAACATCGCGCACATTTTTGATAGTTTGCAGTTGGACAGATAATCAGAATCACTTCTTAAGCAGATACCGTGCGCACTATCCCTGGTTTGTTGTCTAGCAAATTTCCAAAACTTATCTGGTGTGGGGAAAAGACTATTTTCTACTACGTCTAAATGCGCACACTCGTCATGAATAGATAACCTTTTAACGAGAAACTGATAAATGCTGAACTTAGCATAACACGTTTGCGATCCATTTCTTTTGTACAATTTGTGAGAATGTGTTTCTTTTCTTTATATAGTATAGTAGATCTTTGGAGTACCACAAAGGGTATTTTCTAGGTTTCAATGATCGTTTTGAAATACATTTTTCAATTCTATCTCTCACTAGCGTACTAAACGACCTCGCCCCTGGGTCGACAGAAACGTCTTTAAAATGAAGGACGAGTCGTTGTCTCGAAAAACCTACCAAGACGATCGCCTGAGCAGAAAGAGCTACAGATTTTCAAGTTATCATGGAAATCAGCAATAAAGGGTGGGGGATAAGCGTCAATTTTAACACGTGAAACATCTGCAAGCCTGAGGCCGATGATTGGCACATTTTAAATAAAAAGATCAAGGACGTTCCTAACGCTGTAATCAAACTTGCTTAATTGATTAAGACAATTAAAATGTATAAAACTCAATAGGTAAGATGATTGGCTCACTGTTAATGTATTTCGACTATTAACAAATCCAGACTGCCAGTCTGCACCAGGTCAGATCAGATTTATTTTCCTCAAAGGTATCCGTGAGGATACATTACATGAGGGGGGGGGGGGAATAAATACAACATTCAATGAACAATAATAAAAAAAGGTAAGTTAAAATCCCCATAAATATGCACCCTGAACTTTGGAAAGATTTTCAGATCAAATCAGATTTATTTTCCTCAAAGGTATCCCTGGGGATACATTACATGAGGGGGGGGGGGGTATCATGCAACATTTAATGAACAATAATAAAAAAGGTAAGTTAAAATCACCGTAAATATGCACCCTGAACTTTGGAAAGTTTTTCAGATCAGATCAGATTTATTTTCCTCAGAGGTATCTCTTGGGATACATTACCTGAGGGGGGGAATAAATACAACATTCAATGAACAATAATAAAAGATGAACAGCAAAACAAACAAAAAGCATTAATTCATCACACTTCACGAATAAGAATTACAAATGTCGCGAAATTTATTGGTATTAGTTTCATGGACGACGTGAACGGGTAAGGAGTTCCAGTCGGCAATAGCAAGGAAAAGGGGGCAATTTTGAAATTTGTTAGTTCCGGGGAAGAGAGGCTGAATTTGTAGTGGATGATCGCGGCGCTTTGAAATGTAAGATGGATCTTGGAGATCGAGGCTACGAAAATTCCGATGATGAGTAGTAGATGCCACGAAGGAAAGCAAGGCGGGCTAGTTTGCTTCGAACAGTTTCAACTCCAGGTTGGTTTTAATAATAGTGATGCTCGATGGTTCGTCAATAGTCATGCATGATGTAGCGTGATGCCTCGTTTTGAACGGATTCGAGCTTGTTAAGAAGGTACGCTTGATGAGGCCACCAGATGATGCTAGCGTATTCGAGTTTGGATCGCACAAATGCTTTGTAGGCGGTTAGTTTGTCTGTCGGAGATGAGCGGAAAAGGTTGCGTTTGATGTATCCGAGTGATTTACATCCACTTGAAAACGGTGTTATTGATGTGATCGTTCCGGGTGAGGTCCTCTGAAAACATTACTCCTAAGTACTTGTATGTTGGAACTTTGTCCATGTCTTCGTGGTTGATGGAGTAATTCCTTTGCGTGGAAGAAGGCTGACTGGCAAATGTTATAAATCTTGTTTTGTTAGTGTTCAATCTCAGTTGCCATGTGCTGCACCGAAGTGAAATCATGTTGAGGTCTTGCTGTAGCAGTGCTTGATCATCTGGGTTGGTGATGCGCCGGTAGATAACACAGTCACCTGCAAAACGTCTTATGGAGGATGTTAAGAGGAAGGTCGTTTATGTAAATGAGAAATAAAAGCGGACCCAATACGCTGCCTTGAGGGACACCGGACTTTACTGATAATTTTGAAGACTTACTCTCTCCGACATATGTAGCCTGTTTACGATTTTCAAGAAAAGTGGCAATCCATTGTATGATAACAGGGTGAAGGTTAAGTTGAGACAGCTTGTACAACAAGCGTTGGTGAGGTACGGAGAGAGTTTTTTTAGTGTATCAAAGTGTTCATTCAAAATACGATTATCCAAGAGAGGAGGTAAATAACAGTTCCTGATCAGGTAGTTGCAACCATTATTCGAAATCAGCTCTTTCCAAACGCTTTCTGAATAGGTTTCAAGGTCACGTCTTCGATGGAAGGCAACTGACTGATTGACGGCGATTAATACACCGCCTCCCAATTTCTGGCGAGCTAAACCATAGACACCGTCACGACGGTGAACGGTAAAAGGAAAGTAGTCGGCACTCGAAATGTCCTCGTTAAGCCAGGTTTCAGACAAACAAATTATAGTAAAACTCAGAGAGACTACATTTGGCAAAAATGTATCCGCTTTTGTTCGTAAACCACAAGTCCATCGTTCACCTGGGCATGATTATTTTCAACTGTGCCCGTACGTGAAATATCCAACCTTCCTAAAAACGGGTGAAAAATACGAGCATCAGGCCACACTTGAGGTCTGTTCATGACCTCGAATGAGTCCTGATTTACCTCGACATGGAAGAAAGAGTACGTCGCATACTTGGTCATCAGCTTCGAGCCGCAGTTTCCCTTCATCAAAGGCTCGACGAGTGAAAGAAGGTCGGAAGCTGTCGTGTCTAGAGCCAGACGCGTCCATAGCTTGCCCGTAACATCATTGGCGGCCATGCCGGCGTTTTATGAGGGGGGCGGGGGGGGATAGGAGAGTGGCCTGGCAGAGGGCCCCGCATCCTCAGATCAAGCTCCTACTCAACGTCTACAAAGAACGGCGATCTTGATGGTGTGGATTGCACGTTGCGGAAGCACTGTCAGCGTTCTCCGCCAAGTCCCATTCAGGACTAAGTAACTCCGACGAGCGAGACATATATACTGCCGCGAACTGGCGCCGCTTCTTAGAGGCCGATGAAGTGGAGGCATTCCCACGGAGCTTCACAGATCGCCATTAGGCGCATTCTTGAAACTATTCATCGGCACTCAAATTAGTTTTCTTGACTTTTCTGCCGGCAGCCCGGGAACACTATAGTCTTGACCAGTGTTTCTGGGCTGCCGCCACAACCTGTAGACCACATCTAAGCAAAGAGATAAGAACAAACAATTTCGTTTTCGTACGGTGAAGGCAGATAGAGTAACGCTTTGACAGTCCGGAAATGCGAGCTCAAAAACCGCGAGCTTCATCGGGCTTCTCCGCATAAACAACGTGCCCCGCGTGCTTTTCTTCTTTTGTTTTTTTCTTTACTTTTTCTAGCAACATTTACGTAGGGTGTACAAAACGTGAAACCAGCAAGGTTTCTCGCCTGGAGTCAGAGAAGCGCTTTGAATCTGCATCCCCGCGCCATAGAGCTCCGTGTACACAAAGCGAGTGACGTGTGCTCAGGAACCGTGGCCGAGGCAGCACGTGGTCCCCTTGCAGTGCCGCGTGATAAATGCGACCGGGGCAAACACGGCGCCCGCCGCCACCAACCTGGCCCCGCGCAAACATGTCAGCCAGTCGCGGAACACGACCGCGGCCCGACTTCATCCTTCGCGAATAAAGAGCTCGGTCGGGCCCCGGTTTGGGACGCTGCAGCTGAGCGCTCACCGCCGCGCTGCCCTCCGAGTGATTAACGTGCTTTCATTTCACCTGTCCGACACGGGCTATCATTGGCTTTTCGGTTGTCGGCTTGTGCTGAGCATGCGGCGCTTATCCGTCGTCCTCGAATGTCGAGTTAGTAGAGGCGTCGGACCTTGATTGGAGGAGTATCCATTCATCCCACTGACCATCGAGCATCGTTCAAGGAAACGTGCTCGGTTCGGCTTCGGGATGCTTTTCGGGGAGGATGAGGGATTGAATCCCTCCCCGACTCCAGCATTCCCAGGAGCGGCGGGGAGACGAGCTCCTTCGATTTCCCTCCTGCGCCGGTGCACAATAGTGTAGGCTGCAGTCTCCTCCCGGGATACGAACGAAAGCACACCGCCCTACACTTTTCTGCAGCGGGGGCCGCCGGGAAATCGAACGGGCCGAGGGTTAGCAGACGCATTTCGCGGTCGCATTCTCGACAACGGGGTCGGGGCTCGGCGACTCGGTGCGCGCTGACGAGAGCAGAAAAATAGACGCGTACATAAAATGACGATACGCCATTATGGAAGCAGCGTTGTTGGATGCAAAAAACGATAAAGTGCTTCCTGCTAAAAAATAAAAAAAGTGTTTCTCGAATGAGTGGATGCAACGCAAAGAACGGAGTCCAAAGAACCTGAGTGTGAGAGCAGCTTAGACCGCATTGATGGATATCCGAGTCTCATTCGGGTGCCTCGGACCATAGCCTCCCCGATACACTGACAAAGCCTGGCAGATCGTCACGTGACGCCCAAAGGGAAAAGGTAGAGCGGCAGACAAGAGGCATGTGACGGCGCCCCGCTGCGGCGAGACGCCGAAACACACTTCTGTCCCGAGCCACTGGAATGAGCGCTCGTGCTTCTCGCGTTCCTCGGGCTCTTTTCTCGTCGGGTTGGAAAAGCATGTTTCGGGTCCTCGCCGCTGCAAAAGCTGTGCGCTGAATACCGGACTCCCCGAGAAATGCTCCGTGCTACCAAATCCTCGCGCTCCAAATCTGCGACCGAGCACTCTATATGGCTCCGTCATCGAACCGCAAAGCCTTGTGAGTATGGAGGAGGCTATGCTCGGACGAAATGCGCAACAACGCGAGCCAGTGCAAGCCACAAGCTAGGCGATCCCGATGCCACCGCCGGTATCCAGCCGAACAAAATCTGTAAAGTCGCCAGACACGTGAACAAAGTACCGCCGATTGCGAAGAGATCCCACGCCAAAGCGGGGAGCGTTTCTCCAGCCTCAAGCTCCCACATCCCTCTGGAATGTCTACGTCAGCGCTTAACAAGTGCTGCACATCCCGGGAACAAAGGCAGAGATTTCACCCTCCTGGGGATACCCGTGGAATTGAGATATACTATACCAGTTTTTACTTCAAGAACCGTAGTAAACAAAAAGTCCGGCTTCTCGCGGAGCATTACTGATCTCCCTTTATGTAAAGAATTAAGATATATTCGTGTGAGTTGTAGGTTAGACGTATGTTCTCCTATTAAGACGTACATGTTCCGAACGCCAAAACTATCGCTTTTTCCTCCGATAACCAAATCTCGTAAGAACTACTTCGCGCAGCGTATGAACAATGCGCAAAACTTGTTTTTCTTTTTCTTGAGATGAAAACGGGTATCGAGAACTATTTTTCTTCCCCTTTTTTGGTGTCTTTGTTTTAAGTGCGGTTAGATGTTGCGTCCTCGGTAAAAAGAAAGCATCTGCCGATGAGCCAAGACCGTTCTATCGTTCGCATTGTCGTCCTCAACTAAATTTAAAAAAGAAAAATGTATGCCACTCGCGACGGCGAGAACTTGAAAGATTTTAACTCTACGCACTACCTAATTCTGGGACCATTACAATTGTATTGCAAGCAGATTAATCTTTAATGCCCCCTTCAATTGTCTCCAGTGCGCTTTGACACATACTGATGGTGAAGTTATGTTTTGTGCTCGTCTTGAGTTTTTTAGCTCTCGTTATAAAATTGCTTTTTTTTATGTATACACAGTATGCCTAATCTTGCAATTTCGCGAACAGTTGTATTTGTGGTGTTCTTCCGTAGTACATGCTCTTGTCCTCATGCAAAAGTGTGTCAAGACGTTGGACCTCGTGAAACGACAACAGCAATGTTTATTCCTGGATTCTTCTTTTTGCAAACTACTAAGAGGGAAATAATATCTTTATTATTGAAGCATATAATCCTTTCGTATTAAAAATATTTCCGTGACCAGTGTTGCGGAGTAGCCACTCCGGAATTGGAATGATTCTGGAATCATTCCGCGCTTTTGCGACCCCGGAATGGAATGGGAATGGAATTCTATTCCTTTCCCCGGAGTGGGAATGGAATGGGCTCGATCCTTCTCCAAGCTGAATTGATTTTCATTTAGGGCCTACGGGCAAATGGTGCAATTCGTTAGGGCATGCTAAGTGGCTCTTAACACAGCATCATTCCACTGATGTATCTGATGGCTTAATACTGGTGAATGCTCCGTCGAGGATAAAAATGGCGCGCCCTCAGTGAAGCAATCAAAACTGAACGGACAAGGTGCCTTTCCTAGCATCGCGAGACGTGACAAAGCGGCGAATCATGCGCGATCATCATATAGCTGTTACCCAGGGTGTCGAACCAAACCGAAAACCGTAAAGAGCCGTCATTTTTCACTAAACCAGAACAAGACTGTAACCGAAATCAAACACCTAATATTGAACCCAAACTGGAACGGAACCATAATATCACGTGGAGGCTAGCGATTCATTGGAAACGGTTCGGCGCAATGAAATGTGAGCCTCGCCTTCTGGCGGGTGCGGCGCGAAGTCAATTAACCAGTCGCGAAGGTGGCGTCAGCGGCTCAGTTTTGACTCTGGTGCCTGGATCGCGTCTCCGACTGGTGTGTGTTAGCGTCCTCTCCCGCCCATGCATCAAAAGTGGTCCCCAACAAATGACGTCACAGAAGCTCTGTTGCATGTCGCGATCCTCGCGGTTGGTTGTAGAAATGCTGGCGAAAAGCGAGCGCGAGTGTCGCTGTCCTCACAGCGCCCCAGGCGTCCCGACTTCTGACTGCAGCATCTTCCGTGGACTGTCACAGCGGAGAGTGACCAACAGCAGAACAGCCGTCTGCCATAAACACAAAAACTATTGGGGCGCCACCAGGATCGCGACCGGCGACAGCATGACACTTGTGTGACGTCATCAGGCGGAAATCGAGGGACCACTTTTTTGGACGCGGTAAACGCACCAGCCGGAGACGCGTTCCAGGCACCATTGTTTTGACTCAACAAACGGCAGCGACGACGTGGAGACGGCCCAAAAATAAGGCAACAAATAAGTAGGATTCACGCCTATGTACACATCGCGACACTATTAGCGCGAACACGACTTCGGTGCATTTTCGCACTTTGCTTTTAAATAGTATTAGCGAGGACGAAATTTTATCGCTTACATTATAGAACTAAATGAGCTCTTCCGTAGCAATAATAACTTGGATGACATCCCTTGGTTTGAAAGAGAAAACTTAAAACCGGCGATCGCTTGTTCGCGCTAACAGTGTCGAGCTCTGGTATATCATCAATTGGTGTCGGCTATTTGGTGCGGAGGCGTACACTTGGTTTCACCTGACGAAAGACCGCAAAGGAGGCTACAAGCCAACGGAGCCAACTCATAGCTAGGAGGGCGTCACGTGTTCTACCGGTTCAGCGGAATGACGTGGAGAGTCACGAGACAAGCTACGAACTACAAATTGGCTTGTGTAGTTCGTAGCGTCCATTGCGGTACATCACAAGGTGAAAAAATCAGCAGAACCCATCCTTTGGGAATGATTATCTACGTTAATGCGAATAGCATCAAACGGTGCGGAGTTTTGCGCGTTCGTCAGGTGGCCGGCACACTCTAGATACGCCAGCCCACTCTTGATGCGATTCTAAATTTGTTGACACTTTCACAGCCATGCGCACGATCTCCGCAGCCCAGCACGTGCGTTTGTGTCACTTAGGAAGGCGAGCAAAGCACGCGCCATACGCACAAACACTCAAAATGGTACCGACCAGACTTTCTGGCGTCTCAGCTATACTTCGTTTCAGCTTGGGTCCAGACGCAGCTGATGCTACGAGCGCGAGCGTGTGGCCCTGAATAGTGCTTGCATTGCACGAGCGCGCGTGCTTGGCAGGGACGCTGGAAGCCCGGAGCTCGCGCTTGTAGCATCGGCTGCGTCTGGACCCAAGCTGAAACGAAGTATAGTCTCAATCAACGGTACTCTAAACGGTTGTTTATATCTTTACCATAGGACGCGCTTACAGCGCTGTCACAGCTACCGGTGCGCGCGCGTTCCATGCACGAGGGCTCATTCCGCTCTCGTGAGGCTGAGCTAGAGGTCTCCCGAGCGCAGGAGAGGGTGAGCTAGAGGGAGAGGGTGAGCGCGGGAGAGGGTGAGCTAGCCCTCGTGCATGGAACGCGCGCGCACCGGTAGCTGTGACAGCGCTGCAAAGCGCGTCCTATGGTAAAGATATAAACAAATGTTTAGAGTGCGGTGAATGACTGCCTTCATAGCTCTGTGGTTAGCGCGTCTGTCTGCTGATCAAAGGGTCAACGGTTCGAATCCCAGCCGGCGCCGGTCTTTTTTATTTATTTATCGACCCGCGGCGTAAGAGGTTAGATAGCCAGATAGATATATAGATAGATAGATAGATAGATACATAGACGAAAAGTGCGTGAAGTATCCAAAGAATGCTATTCGCATTAAAACGGAGTATATCTGACTATGCCGAGAGCTAGGGTGCCTTCATGTGCGCTTTGCTTGGGTGATGACATCTGGCCATTTTGTTTCCAATTCTTCTTTTTATTTTTTGTTCTGAAGCACGTGAAAGAGCGTGTCCCTGCACGCGCTCGTGGCGCTGACTGTGCTACGGCGACATTTTGTTTCCGGCGATTTCTTTGTATTTTCTCTGTGAGCGCGTGCTATCGGCATCGGGTACTACAAAGGGTGGCATCACCCTAAACAGAAGGCCATTGAGGCACGCTACCGAGAGCAAGGTGGCCTAGAAGCTAAAGAAGTATTCTTTGTGTGGGTTTGTGAGCGCACGCGCGCCCGTACGTGTGTGTTCTTTTCTTGCTGTAACGCAATATTAGTGAAGGAAGGAAAAGGCAAACATAAAACATGAAAATTAAAACAAATGTTCACGATTGTAGGCGCGTTTGTTCCGCGGTGGCGAAATCTGTAGGCGCGAAGATGCGAAGCCGCGACGAGCGCTACAATGCGGCGCCGGTCGCCGGGACGCCAGTCGCCCAGAGCCCTGGACGCTGCTTGAAGTGATTTCGTGTGTGTGTGTGTGTGTGTGTGTGTGTGTGTGTGTGTGTGTGTGTGTGTGTGTGTGTGTGTGTGTGTGTGTGTGTGTGCGTGTTTGTGTGTGTGTGTGTGTGCGTGCGTGTGTGTGTGTGTGTGTTTGTGAGTGCGTGCGTGCGTGCGTGCGTGCGTGCGTGCGTGCGCGCGCGCGCGTTTTATGAAAAAACAGCAAGTCGCCTGTTGCAGTTTTTGTCTTTTTTTTTTCTTTTTTTTTCCTCGTGTATCGACAGGTTTTCGCTGCCTTTCAGCCTAGTCAACTGAGTCGTTCAAGCAAGTCGCTCGGGCGTGCGGTGTGGGTAGTTTGCCGTTTCGATCTGGATGATCATCGTACCGGCGTGCGGTCGTGTATCAGTACTGCGTGATATTCGTTAAAGACTCCACGCTAGCAGTCGAACTGCACTGGATAAATTTCTCATTTACAGTGGCTGACAATGTCACCATACTCTCAAAGACTAAACTCCTGGGCCGGCTTGCTAGAACCAGCGTCTCAGCTGAGACTGGGTGAAAGAAAGCACTGCCAAGCCAGCGCACGAGCTGAGCGGGACTCAGCTGCGTCTCAAGACGCTCGCGCGCCCCAGCCTTGCAGTGCTTTCTTTCACCCAGTCTCAGCTGAGACCAACGTTACTAGAACTCTCAGTTGGGAAACTCACCGTTGAAACCTGGGCCGCTGGCGTCCACCGAGACCGAGCTAAATGCGACAACAGCGCCACTCTGTATCATTTGTCTTAACTGTAGTCGCCTTGAGCTTTTAGAAAGCATGTTTTTGCGTAAAAACCAACGAAAAAAACTCTTTTTGTAGTAACGTTTATTGGAGATTAGTACAAAACGGGGGCGCGTGTTGTTTTCTAAAATCTTTAGTTTGCAAGTTTTGCAGTACAATTAATATTGTTTTTATACAACCGTGCCTCAGCGGTGATTTCAGGTAGCGCGTCCCGAGCTAGGCGCATATTAACCGAGTAGTAATCCGCGGCGCGTCCGCCTGGGAGTCGGGGGCGGTACCTCGAAGCCCTTTCCACAGTATCTGTTCTGGCCCCAAAATGGCCGATTAGAATGAAAGTGCAAGTCACGTGCAGTTCCTCGACTGGCCGCTGCGGGAGAAATGGCGGCGTTGTGATCGCCATTAGCTCGGTTCTCGTGGACGGATCGGTGCCACTTTTTCAGAGCAGTCTCTATGGCAGTTTCCCAACTGAGTGGTTCTATACTTTGTTTCAGCTTCGGTCCAGACGCAGGCGAAGCTGCAAGCGCGAGCTCCGGGCTTTCAGCGTCCCTGCCAAGCACGCGCGCTCATTCAATGCAAGCACTGTTCAGGGCCACACGCTCGCGCCCGTAGCATCGGCTGCGTCTGGACCCAAGCTGAAACGAAGTATAGTAACGTTGGCTGAGACGCTGTTCTAGTAAGTCGGCCCTGCTGTCTAATCAACTAAGGACTAATTTGTTTTTTGTGGGTAGTTTGCGAGTACGGTGCGTGCTACCGCCACGCTGTCACTGTGCGTGCTGGCTGATTGACTTCACATGTGAGTACTGTACTTTGTTACTGCTTCCAAGCGCCCTGTATAACCACGTAATTTTCATTGAACGATGTTCGCGGTAAAAATTCAAGATCACGAAACGAAATAGGTTCTATAGACCTATCGCTAAATTACCCAAGCATCAAGGAGAATGATGGGAATGTATGGACAAGCGCCACACGCGCTCGCCTTCCCTGTATAAAGATTCGAAGTAAAACACCAAATAAAGCGTTGACAAGCGCGCGTGCAAATGCCATTTGTTTTAGACATTTGCTTTAGAAGAGCTACTACTGCTGACGCCAGCACGTCCAGCGCGTGTAAGTACACTCGGAGCATGCTCCCTGGCGCTTGGGAATTGAGCCAAAGGTCTATTGCTGTCTTACCCAAGCATCAAGGAGAATGCAGGGATTGGTGTTCCACGCGCCGCAGGTGCTGGCCTCCGCAGTAGTAACTTTTTTAAAGCAAATACCAAAAGGCATCTTGCACGCGCCTTCGTCAACGCTTCATTTTGGATTTTACTTGGAACCTCTTGCAGGGGAAGGCGTGGGCGTGTGGCACGTGGAACATCAGTCCCTGCGTCCTCCTTGATGCTTGGGTACACTTGGGGAATATTGCAATAGGTCTATTAAGCAGTATTTGTACTGCTGTCCTCGTTTCCGCAACACGGCTTCTGACGATCTAATTTTCTTTCTTTTTTTGAATGCAGATAACACTAAGTAATTTTTTCTTCTTGTTAATGACTAAAAGTTTGGTTTTTTTTTTAACTGGTTTAAACTGGTTTGCGCTTGATGGAACCGGTAACCGAACCGTTATTTCAAACACATCACTGATCCCGAAACGAACCGGAATAATGACCAGTTCGACTTCCTAATGAGCAGTTAGACCCACGTTTACGTTTACATTTTAAAGCAGGTTTCCATAATATGCTGCTACACTCCTTGTGCTGGCGCCGTATACCGATTGCGCTTTGTCAGCGGTTTTCTGTTCTTGACGCAGTGCGTGGAAATTGGGGGCAGGTGTACTACGCGGCGTTGCTTCGAGCAGCGCACTCTCGGTGCTTTTCTGCACGTATTCCAAGCAGAGAGCAAGGTATAGCTTCTCCTTGCCGCGCACGAACTGGACATTTTTGAAGGTCTCACGAAACAAACCACACGCTAAGCATGGATCTGTTGTACGGTCAGTTGGCGAAGAAAATGAGTGGTTTTAATTGTTAGCCTCTGTTGCGACTTGCAAGCTTTTTACGCTTGATAGCGCGATCGATGTCTGCACTGACACCAAGTGCCACGAAACGTTTTGTGCGACCACCCTTCGACTTAGTAAAAGAAATGTTTTGAGGAAGCTTTTGCATACTTTCTCAGTCGTCTCTGCGTTTGACAACGTAAAAGCTTTATGATGTTTTTGTTGTTTTTTTTTTCAGAAACACAGTGTGGTTGTTAATTGACATTTTTTTCCCATTTAGGATTTAAAGTAATGAAATGGATGTAGTTTAGCCATTCCAGGAGTGAGAATGGGCCCAATGTTTTCCTTCCGAAGAGTTGAAAGGAATGGAATTGTTCGAAGCTCTAATTGCCCGCAATGGAATCGTGAATAGAAGGGGGGGGGGGGCGCCCATTCCGCAGCGCCGACCTTGTACACCTCGGGGAAGTTGACGGCACCGGGCCGAGACGTCAGCTCAGTTTCCCGGGAAATTTAGAGGGAAATTCAGGTCTTGAACGTCAAATCAATTTCCCCGCTATATTTAGCGGAGGAAATCGACGTCACGTGACCTATTCACCGATTTCACCGATTCAATGAGCCACTAAATTTAGCGGGAAAATTCCCGTCTCGTGACCTAGACACCAATCCAGCTTCCCCGCTATATTTAGCGGAGGAAATCGACGTCACGTGACCTATACAACCATTCAGTTTCCCCGCTAAATTTGGCGGAAGAATACATGTCACGTGACACACCGATTCCCTCTCCTCCCTCCCCTGGTATGAAAAGCGTTGTTGTTCGGTGCTGCTCCTCATTTCATGCATTAGGCGCTTTAAAAGGCAAATGTCGCTGCCAATTTATGTATTCGAGCTTTTGAGTCCATCCATCTGGTCAAGAAGTAAAGCCAAGTTTGCGGGGGATGTGGATAAGAATGCTGCCTCTTCGAGATCCTGCACTCGGATCTCCATTGAAACAAGCGGTTCCTACACCATCTCGAGGAACACCGAAACACGGGACGATGTTTTTTTCTCTGCTCGCTAGGTTTCCATTTTTACGCTCAATGTACGACGTGCTCGAGCTGAACCCATTCTGAGCAAATGGTGGTGAACGAACATTCTGTGTCATGAGAATATACCTGGATGTATGAAGCCAAACCGAGCGATAGACTAACGGCGAGTCTTGTCATAAACATATATCGCTAATCGACGCTGAGTGGCGTCGCTGATCCTCGACGGTCTGTAGGCATTCCCTAGCGGCGTCAAAACTAAGCGCGTTCGTCCGGCTTTCCCTAGCGGCGTTCGTCCGTTCTCAAACAGGATACCTGGTCGAACGCGCAAATGGTGCCAAACCACGGAGGTTCGGCCACTCGATCGATTATTTTATCCACGCGATCAAAGTGATATCTCAAGGTTTGTCGAGGTAGCTTCTTTTTGGCTAATGGGACGCGCACTTACGTAAGGTGCGATTTAGACAATGTACTTTACTTCGCATCGTGTGTCAGTCAACAAGTTGAAATGCACGCAGCAAATGCAGGTTAAAAAAACGCAAAGATAATTTAAAAAAAAATAATCGGTCAGTTCCAGTTAACCGGAGTGAAAGTCCTACTCAAGTTTGTAAGATCTGCTCGCCCCAGTCAAGTGGTTCCGGTATCCGGCAGCAATTATAAAACAACAAAAAATAATAGAAATAAAATAAAATACGGAGTCACGTTATCCTGAAAAGGTTAGATAAATTTTCGCGACGCGAGACAAGAACGAGTGAGAGGCTGAATCTCTCGGCCCTCGAACGCCCTTCAATTTAAATACAAATATTACAGTGTTCTACAATTTTGTTGAATTTCTTTATTTATAGTGTTACTTGTAATACTGTGTTCTATTCCTTTTATTTCTAAATGATTTGCTCTCGCCTGGTCCCACGGACAAGCAATCCTCTTTGCTTTTGTGGGCCAGTTACTGTGTCTTTTTCAAAGGAATAAAAACATTATTATTATTATTATTATTATTATTAAAGGAGAACACATTTCGATACCGTCGCGAGTGCTAAATAATAAAAAGGAAAAACACACTACAGGAAAGCTGGTGAACTGGCTTCACAATAATAAACTCGAGATTAAAAAAAAAAGCGGACATGCACAGTGTCGGATAAAACGCTACGTGTGGTTGCCCTTTTTTTTTCAGTCTCGGGTTTAATATAATCGAAGTAGACGATGTTTCAGTAGAAGTCCTGTCAGTCAAGATGGCGACGGCCGCGTACAAGACGTTTGCGTCTATGTGCGAGCGAAGCCGCAGCTCCAAGAAGGAGAGCATTGGCGAAGTGAACGATGCTGGCACAGAACCAGCGTGCAGATTCGACAGGGATGCTGAAAGCCAGGAGATGGCTCTTGCCGCTTCTTCTCAGCGTGCTCATCAGCGCTCTTCGACGGCCAGAGACACCCAAGCAGGGGTCCACGAAACCACGTTTCTTTAGTTTGTTTGTAGTTCGTGGCGTTCGAGGAAACATTTGCTGGCAATTCAGGTGCTTCACCGACACGCCCGCGAGTAGCGTTCCATGTCCGCTGGGCCCCGAGCCGCTCGGGTACGGCGTGTATCCAGGCGCGGGCCGAGCGTTCGGCTGTCGTGCCGGGAGTGTTTCTCCGCGGGCGGATCGAATGGAAACAAGCTCGGACGGAGGCTGCGGAGCTTGTCGGAGCTTGGGCGCCCCCTCCCCGCTCGGGCAGCCCCGCAGCCAGCGTGACTCCGCGTGCCCGCAGCCGGCACGGGGCCCCGGTGATTTGGCACGCTTAGCGGGCCCGGCCGCAGCGCGCGATGGCCGTAATCCGGGCGTCGGAAGAATTAATTTCCGGGACGTCCCCCAGCTCGTAATCGCTTCACAATGACTCGGGCCCAAGCCGCGTCGAGCCTTTCTTTCCCGAGGCCGCTTTTCCGGATCGCGCCTCCGGTTCGGGGACCGCCGCTCTTCGCCATCGGAGCGGCTGCTTTCTGCGTCGGCGATAATCATTTCGGGAGAGCTCTTCGCTCAATTGCACCTGCCTGTCTCAGCTCTTCCTGGATGGACCTCTGTCCGCTGCGCTCTTCCAAAGCAAAGGGCTTTCTCGCCACTCGAATCAGGTCCCGAGCGGATGGACAAGTGCTGCTTGGGGGACGGTCCAGACGTTCAGCCCCCGCCAAAAAACAATAAAAGGAACACAACTTAAGTATAACTTTATGTAAGTTCATATCCTTTGGCCTACAAAAGTTAAGATTCTAATTTATCATGCTCTGTTCGGTCTCACAAATCAACTACTGCCATTTAGTTTGGGGCACAACGACCAAAAGTAACGTCAGCAAACTAACAACTCTTCAGAAAAAAATTATTCGTTTCATTGCTACTGTTCCGTACGACACACATGCTGAACCATTATATTTGAGCTACAATATCATGAAATTTTGTTGTGTTTATGACTATCGTTTGCTATTTTCTTACGCCTTTTCAACTTTGGAGTTTATTGCTTTTCTGTCACAGCTAGCAAACCTGACTGAGCGTGAATCAGTCTTCGATGTTCGTCGTAGAGAATTCTGGAAGGTTCCCCATTTGCGTACAAATTATGCATTGCAGTCTCTTGCTCATAATCTACCTACATTGCTTAACAACATTGTAATGAACCGCATCGATATTCATTGTATAACTAAGAAAACATTACGTACTTTTTTGTGTCGTTAAATTAAGAAAAAAATATTGTTCTCTAGTGTCGGTGATTTTAAAATGTTATAGGAACGTTTTACATTGTTTGATTTGAATATTGTAAGAAATATTTAGGATTGTTTAAATATGATTGTGTTCCCTGTACATGCAAGGGCACTGGACCCAGTCAAGCTAGCTTCTGTTAGCTTTTTGTCCGGGTTCCTCGGCATAATGTTGCTGAAATAAAGTTCAAGTTCAAGTTCAAGTTCTTAACTGTATAACTTTTGTCGTTCCTGAGGTTTTTGTTTGTTTGTTTGTTTGTTTTTTTGCTGTTTTTTTATACTATTTAATTTTCAGCGGCCCATTCCTCCTTAAATGCCGTATGGTAGGGTCTTCGAAGTATTATTAAATATATAAATAATTCACTGGCGGCTTATAGGATTCTACACCAAGATCTGTATTTGTTTCTGTTTTCTTTTCCGTGGATATAGGCAGTGCTAGGGAAGTCCTCAAAAGCCTTCGTGAAGAATGAGTTTGGACACTCGACTGTTGGGTCAGAGCCGTGAACAAGGATGCTGCGTGCGTCGGTCATGAGATACGGGTACAACGATGCGTGTCTGACGACGGCCTGCGTAGGGCTACAGTATCCAGAGGGCCCCATAGCTGTCGTCCAGCGCAGGTCCTTTCCGAGGAGGCGTTCTTCCGGAGACCGGGCGTGCGTGCGCAGCCCCCACGGCGAGAGAAGAAGAAGCGTGCAGCCCGTGCACCTGCGCCACGCGACCGCGAGCGGGACACATTCCCGCGCAGAGGCGCGCATTGCCCCGCGGCCGCTTCCCAGGAGTGTCGGGTTCTGCGGCGACCGCTCGAATCGCCATGCGAAACCGGGACGGCACTCCCTCGCCCGTCCGCTGGGGATCCCGGCACCGCACCCCAACTCCTTTTCGAGAAGCTCTCTGTTGGGACCCTAGACCGCCTTTAACTTTGAAGGGCGTTCGAGGGCCGAGAGATTCAAACGCGAGGAATGGGGCTTGCCGATTCAATCAAATCCTCGTCGTCTTCTAGTCCCAGTGCTGTTTATTAGTAATCCTTCGCATCGCAGTTCTGTAAAAGCACGAAGAACGAGCGACTAGAGTCGGTGACAGGTTCACAGCTCGGAGGAAACTTTTCCCAGCCCTTTAGCGAACGCCGGGGAGGATGTCACCTCCTCGCTCCAGCTTTCGCCTTGTGAAGAGAGCTGGATGGAGTGTGTTCCAAACTCTTAAGCCCGACTGCAGCCCGATCCCAAGCACTGTTTCCGAACACATCTTTCTCGAGAATGCTGGGGAATCTGTCCATCGTCACGATAGACGGGATCTGGGCAAGTGCAACCTGCTGTCTGGCTGGCCCAAGCTAGCTACTGGTCCACATCTCTTTTGGATCGTGGATAAGAATTGGTACATTCGATTGAATTCGCTGGGCACGTATAAGATAGATTAATAAGCTGGTGGCCACCGAATTTCCGAAGGAGTCAAAATACGTCCCAAAAAATATTGCGCGCGCCAAATATTTTTTTACAGCTTTGAGAAACGAATGAACGTGATCATAAACCGCCGAACCTTGCCTATAGTAGCGCGTCTCCTCTATTATAATTTCAAACGTTATGTTTCCCTCTTTGCTAATGCAGTTACGAAACTGTCGCCTTTAATGACGTCGAATGCAAGGTCGTCAGTCGCTCCAGCGTTAGTAGACTCGCTGGCGAGTAATGAGTCCTCGCAGAGCTCGGATAGCGGATCCATCCTATACCTCGGCCGCCGGAGCCTTTCGGCGTCGTCCGCTTTGCGCCGTTTACGCGCGGGGCCCGCTCCTACTCGACGGGGCTGGCGCCGCACTTGAATTATGGTCAGGGCCGGCGCCACTTGCCAGTCCCATTAGGTCGGAAGCCGAGCGGGAGGACAAAAATCGGCCGAAGCGGGGCCCGCCGGGGAGATTATGCGTTCGGAGGGAGCGGCGCAGCTGCGAGGCCCCTCCCCACCGCGGGGTCCGTCAGGGAGCCAACGGGGCTGCAATGAAGCCGTCAGCGCCGGCCATCCGTCAAATCGCTCCTCGCCGAGCAAAAACCCTGCAGATTGGCTGCGCCTTTGTCCCCGACAAGAAGACCCCGCTTCGAGCGCGCGGAACACACGTGCAGCCCGCACTCCTTTGCTGACCACTTTGGCCAGAGATGGCGCCAGTGCCTGCACGCGGCATCTTTTACCGAAAGCCAGACGCGATATTCGCAAATGCGCCGCACAAATAAGAGGGCCGCCTTTCTTAGGACGTCCTCGATGTTAGCTTGAAATAAGCTTCGAGCACTGCGCGGGCCGCACCTTAAAGCTGTCCCCCACAGCGCAGTGTTTCACGAGCACGGGCCGGCTCCAGTTTGTACCCAAACATTTTTTCCTAGCTTGTATCAGGTTCGGACATCCTTGTGTCCCACTTACTTACACACTATTACACATTAATGTCAATCGATGCAGTGTTCGAGCTTTTAAGAAATCGAAGCACGAATGCAAAGAGCGGTGGAGGTATCCCAGAATACATCTCGTCGACACAAAAAGAGTCCGCTCCAAGAGAACAATGTGGTTGTTTCATGGACTGGGCAAGGGGACTTTCGGCACGCGGCACAACAATGTGTGACGAGTGAGGAGCCAGTATAACCTACTGTATACACATAAGCGGCGTTAATGATCGTCATCGCCCATCATTTCCGTTTTTGTTGTTCTGATTATGAATCTATACATAAAAGCCCCGTGAGACTTTCAGTATTTTCACCGCAAGTCGGATTTAAAAGATGGCTAAGATTCGATCTCGCCAACTCGTAGGCAGATTCAACAACAGGATCCATGGATCACCGGGGGCGGTTTTGCCGCCGCCGGTGCCGAGCATCCGCGCGACGAAGATATCCGCTCTGCGAATGTCACTTCTCCGCAGCGTGACTGGGTGATGAGAAACGCCCGCCTGACGAATCAGGCCAAGCTTTCGATTCGATCGTGAGAATGCAGTTAATGCAAAGCTGCAAGCGGGCTGGACAAAAATGATCCCTGGAGAAGGGGAACAAAGAAGACAAAGCACAAACACAAATCTCCAAACACAGCTAGGGGACTAGTGAGCAACCGAAAAATCCCCCTGGTCCGGGTATCGAACCAGGTGCATCTCCATTTCAAATGGAGCGCCCTACCAACTGAGCTCACCAGGAGTTTGACGCCAGTAGGGCAAACAGGTTTTATCAACTGCCGCCAGTCCAACACCAACATGAGTGAACATCCTGCATTCTAATGTTATGATGGTAATGCAATTAATGAAAAAGGGCAAGTGAGCTGGACAAGAATGGCGAAAATAACGCAAATTTCCAAACACAGCTAGGTGAAAATGGAGAGGTCCCTGGTTCGGATACCAGGACCAAGCGGATTTTTTCGGTCGCGTACCAGTCATCTAACTGTGTTTAAATATTTGAGTTTTTTTTTTTTTTTGTCCCTCTGTTTTTTTTAAAGGTATTATTTTCATTATTTTTGTCCAGCTCGCTTACCCCTTTTCATTAATCGCATCATCATCATAACCTTAAAATACAGGGTATTCACTCATGTGTGTGTTGGACTGGCGGCGGTTGATAAAACCCGTTTGCTCTACTGGCATCAAACTCCTGGTTAGCTCAGTTGGTAGAGCGCTCCATTTGAAATGGAGAGGTCCCTGGTTCGACACCAGAACCAGGGGGATTTTTTCGGTCGCGCACCAGTCACCTAGCTGTGTTTGGAGTTTTGTGTTTGTCTTTTGTCCCCCTTGTATCCCCTCTCCGGGGATTATCTTCTGATTTGATAACTCCGCAAATGTCGGATGAGTTGCTCAGCAATAAAACGCCTGACGAAAATATCCGCTCAGCGAATGTCGCTTTTCCGCAGCGTGACTAGGTGATGGAAAAAGTCCTCTCGACGAATCCGGGAAAGCTTTGACATGTTTCAACTTCATCCCCAAGATTCCGGGACATGGCCCACTTGCGCCATCTTTTGGCAGGTGTGCGCGATCGTCAAAATAACGATAGAATCTTTCGATCAATATAAAATAACAAAAAATTCCCCTGGATTTATTAAGATAAGGGCGAATAATAAGTATGGGAGAATTTTTCAACGCGCTCCGAATATTTTCTTAGGTTCCCAAGGAAAAATGTGTTATCGCTTCCATAGACCCTTATGTAAGTCCCACTTTTTGTAGTTCTCGTGAGTTTATAAAACAACCATTCAGTATTTCAGAAAGTTCCCCTAGGTATACTAAGTAGGAACTGTATGCTGTCAAAATGTATCAAGAGCTAACATTTAACAGCATTCTCGCAGGTTCCCAGAGCGATAATTAATTGCCGCATGAGCCCTCGCCCCGCAGTGTGTTTTTCCCGCAGCACGACATAGGCTAAGGGAAAGACCGCTTTATGCTTTGAAATCTACATTTATAGGGAATTCTCTTCGCAAGCCCGGTATGTCTCGAATTTGGCTCGAGCCTAATTATCTGGAAAATGTCCAGGGTACATATTTTTGCAAGGCGGAAGATCAGTAAAACGCAAGGCCCCTCGTAGGGCGGCTATATTCTGGTTAATGATCAAAGCATCGTTCTCCGGAACACAAAAAGTGGATTAGCTTTCGCGATAGCTTTCTCGTGTTCTTTGCTAACGGCATCGGATTAAGTTGACAAAAATAAACAAAGATTAGCCTAGACAATAGGATCATTAGATTTTTCACCCAGTAACGAGTGATCTAGCGCACGAGCTAACTTACAATATGATGCCTGTCAACAATAAAAGAAAACATAAGTAAAGTGAAGTGTGACATGTTTTTTTTTTTTTGCACCAGCAATGCATTTTTCCCTGATGTTTCAAGTGAGTAGCACAAATTACAGCCGAACCCAAGACCGCATGTTAAACCGGGCATTCTTTTGAACTAGCAAATGGAAGGGATTGTCTATGCGGAGGGCAAGTTCGTCTGCTTCTTGAGCAAGGGTGAGGTCAGCACGCCGAGCCCTGATTGGCTGACCCCCTCTCTGAGCGTCGTCTGCTCCTTTGCAACGTCGTCTGCGTCTGTCTTACCTTTCCTGCGACTTTCGAAAGTGCAGAGGCCAGATTCACGAAACGATCTCACGCCACAAATATGCGTAGGACAAAACGTAAGAACAAATTCGTATTCACGAAACGAAATTATCGTAAGTTTTGCGCAGGTTACGACGGAATCCTACGACAGCTCCGAAGCTGTCTTACACGCTTCTTACGATCAAATCAGCATGGCCGACAGGGTCGCTCAGTTATTTGGTCGCGACGACCAACGGACGTTTATTTTTGTACGTGCTCTTCTCACGCGTCCCGACTACAAGCAGCAAATAAAAAAGTAAAAAGTACATAAAATAAACTACGACGAACAAGAACGCTAAGTCCACAAACACCCGGGAAATGCTCCAACGGCCACGATTCCACCAACCCCGACTAAGCGAGCACGGCAGATAGGCCTAGCAGGCACTCCGACTCGGCGCACCGGTGTTCTGACGGTCCTTGGTCAAGACCTGTCTGCCCATGACCGGCTGGCGTGCTGAATGGAATATGCCCGCGCGACCCTTGTGAACCCTTTCCGTATTATACTTTGATCGCTGACCTCAATTTTAGATTAAGAGGTCAATGTCTTCCTCTTGTCATCTCCTTGTTTTCCGAGGCAGCGGTGACTCTCACCGGTAAAAAAGCGGTAAATCTCCGACAGACGCAAGGAAGGTAAAGCAGCCATCGCTTTGACTAGCAGACGTAAAGCAGACGACGTTAACGCGCTACCCGCCGACGCCGTTAAAGAGTGAGGAGTCTCGCCGCACACGAAAGGAGGAAAAAGTATTTGGGAGGGAACTTGTGGCACTACTTCCCTGCATGGTTGAATAGCCTATACAGGAAAGGCCACTTTACATTTTTGTGTTTACATGCATAAAAATGCTACGTATCACGACTAAAATATTTGAAACTTGCTTGAGTCCTGAATGTTTCTCGGGCTGTACAACACTAGAGCGCACGACATAAGAGCGCCGACATTTGAGCGCCGACAGTAGAGCGCCACGACGTTAGCGCGCGCGACACTAGAGCGCGCGCACGCGGACGTTAGAGCGCGCGACTCAAGAGCGCGTGGCGCCGTTAGTGCGCGTGACTCAAGAGCGTTGCGACGTTAGCGCGCCCGTCACGAGAGCGCACAACCAGTCCAGCGCGAGTGGCCCGGCTGGACCGACCACTTGTTCGGGCATCGCGTGTTTTATGTAAAATTGGCAGGGATTTATGCCGCGGAATTCAGCAATGACATTACGAAATCAGCCGACGAAATTTTTGCGTACGACAAACCAAGAAATGTTACAAAAAGCTGGAAAAAAAGAATATCTGTAGGGTGCATTTTCGCAGAAAAAAACATTGCAGCTGACCTAGCTTCATTATACTTCGTCTCATCCTACGATAGACTAAAGGCCAAAGCTACGGGCCGCCAGGTCCAATCACGCTCCACTCTAAACTATGACATGCTTAACATTGATTAAGGATGGACGAATAATGCTCCTTATTAAAATGCACTGCATCATGTCTATAGCTTCGACACTGCAAGGAGCCTGCATGTCTTGGTTTTCTTTGCAATGTAAAATTGATGAGTCACTCAGTAACACCCATCGAAGCGAAATACCAGGCAATTTCTAAGTGGCTCGTGATTGGATCTGGAGGTCCGTAGCTTTCGCCTTTAGTCCATCGTAGGGTGAGACGAAGTATAGTTCTTTGATTTTGTATACACAGATTTGCAGGGTAGGTTTCCCTGTATCTGTCAAAAGACTGGAAAGATCTGCATCCGATAAAGTTGCGCTGAGCTTTCCTTCGATGAGTTTTTTACTGATACATTTTAGCGGTGAGCTTTCTTCATTACGGGCATGGACGTCAGAATACCATTTAAACTTAAGCGAGGGACGTCTAAATAGCCACCAAATAGATCGGAGCCCAAATGCCTGTCAAGAATAGAGCAAATGTAGCAAAAAGTAAACTATTAATAGAGTATTCGAGAGGCACACTGCAGCACTGTGAAGCAATGTTAGACTCGCTGCTCTATTCAACTGCAAACTTTCCGGTACCTCCATGCCCTCTCCCCTGCCCCCTTTCTCTACCCGATGTCAGTAAACAATTGGGTAGAAAGAGTCGTATCCGTTTTATCTTCTATTAAAGGCATAATTCAGTCAATCAAAAATCACCGATGCTTCAACACGATGAGTCGCAGAATTTTGTTCTGTCTTTGTAGCCGCGGGTACATCACACGTTTCGCGTCGTGCGCTCAACTGGTCATGCGCTCTCGCGTCGTGCGCTCTAGTGTAAAGCGCGCTACTGTCGCAGCGCCCTCGTGTCGCGCGCTCCGAAGGCGCTCTCCCTGTTTCTCAGGCACAAACTTTAACAACGCCAAAGATGCAAAAAAGTACAAGCTTCTTATTAAAATCACAAGCTTCGTTTTTGTACTAAAGGTATTGCATTGCGCACGGACAAAATGAGGAATAGCTTTCGACGGATCAAATATGCATCCTAGTAATAGAACTATACGATCCCATTTGAGTTTTTTTTTTTTAGTTACGATTTGGTTGATAATATAAAAAGTGTTGAACTTAGCTACTACGAGAATATCAATGGCTGAAGTAGTGAACGGCGCATATTTTGGGCAAGTGTGCCTTCTCGGAAACTTGCCGGAAACGACCTACACAACTTAAGCAAAATAAAATTAAATAGACACTCTAGAACGGGTACAACATGATTCCCGGGGAACGTGGCGAGATAAAGCGTCGTTGCTACAAGATGAGAAGCCCCAAGTTGGCATGTTTTACAACCTTTCCCCGAAGGACCCAACGACGCGCTTTTTGACGAAGTGCACATTCGAAGGGAACCCGCAAGAAACACCTTAGTCGACCTACAATTCATGAAATGTGCCCACCAGTAGCTGTACTGCATGATTCCAGGAGAACTTTGCGAGGTATGGCCTTGTTCCCAGGATAAGAGGCGCTGAACTTGAAAGCGGAAACCTTGTTTTTATTGTATGCGAGGAGAGCATATCTGTCTCTTGAGCTTTGGCAGAGACCCTAGAAACTATAACGTTTTGTGATTTCTCTTTAAAAGCACAATAAGGACGATTTTAAATTTTATTTATTTAGAAAGTGTGTTTTGGACGCCTTGGCAGTCCGCGCATGCCGGTCATGTTTTTATAGAATGTTGCGACGCTTATTTCTGCGCCTGCGAATAAATTGGCGCTATCAAGTATTCGGCGGTGCTGCGCGAATTCTTTGAGCTATATCTGCTGATTTTGCTCATGCGATTGCGCGTGAGCTTCGCTCGTGTGCACCGCCTCGTTTTTGTTCTTGTTGATTTCTTTATGTTTTTATTCAGAGAAAAGGGGTTCATTACGAGGCAGTCACCGGAAAAATAAAATCTACAAAAACTAATCACTAAGAACTGGAGAAAATAGAAATTATTGCCAGAACGTCTTACGCAGGAAAAGCTCAGAAAGGAATACGTTCATGCCGTAAATTATTTTGAGTCTGACTGAAGAGAAACAGGCCTGCACTACCCGACATAATATTTCATGATTGAAACAGATGCATTCCTCACTACAGTTTTAGACAATTAATCACATATATCTCGTTAATTATTTAACCTTATCTTAGTATTTAATCCGTTGGCAGTACCCTTTTTCGTGCATTCACTGGGGATATCCGCCCCAACCAAGGCATGGTTTTGCGTTATCACAAAACTGCAGAGTGAAAAAAAACTGGTACCCGACGCATTCGCGAGCGAGATGTGACAGGTAATTACTATGGTTGGTTTCAGCTTCAGCCCAGACAGAGCCGATGCTACGATGGAATTGGAGCACCCAAGCCGCGCGAGAAGCGTACGTCAGGTCCCGGGCCTTTTCCCTTTCTGAGTGGCTGATGATAGAACACGTAGAGAAACACCATGACTGTGCTCTTTTCATGCTCTCCCATGGGTCCCATCAGCTCGTAGCGTCCGCCGCGTCAAAGTATACCACTCATTTCTTCGTTTTATTCAATAACAACTACAAAACTTACAACAACAACAACAGAAAAGATCCCGCTCGACCGCGCATATTGTTTTCACATTTCGGCGAGTGTTAACCTACAAACAAAGTTCGCAGGCTGACAAGTTTTCAGCCTGTGTTGTCTGGTCACGACCCGGATTCTTATGTTGAATTAAACAATCTACGCACTTCAAAGCAAAAGCCAGTTTACAATTTCGCCTTCTGCTTTGATCGAAGTAGTTATTTGTGAACTTGGTAAAGGCGCAATAAGAATGCAGGTGAAGATGTGCGTTTATCCCTGTAGGGAACTTGCGATGTGTCACTGAAGTGGTTGCTGCTCGAGGAATCGAAATTGATGCTTGATGGTTTGCCGGCGACAAATCACAGCTAAAAACTTGAAGGTTTTTGCTGACCCAGTCTTGTCTGCGTTAGAACATGGCTAAACGTTTTATGCATTTATGCTTTAACAACAAAGGCTCGGACGTCTCTTCCGAAATTCACAGGGCATTACAACTCCCCTCTGCCTCTGATTGCCGTAAGTTAAAAAGAGAACTCCTAACCAGTGTTGTAGGCGTTACCGAGGAAAACGAAAACGAAATACCTTACTCGTTACCTGCAGATAAGAGAAACGGGTTACCGCCCTACCTTACCTCAAAATAAAAGGAACGCGGTACCGTTAAAAAGTAACGCAGCGTTACTTTTGCATTGCTTTTTTTTTACTTTATGAATTAACCTGTTTCACCCTTTTGTGGATGCAAATATGCATAAGCGCGATATTTAAAAAAAAAAAATTGTATCCATTCAGAAACTGACCATACTTACCTACATTTTTTTTTACTGTTCCAATTAAATAGTCAAAAGAAAAATGCAAAAAACGCAAAAGAAAAACGCAAAAACTCAAATATTTATATCACTTGGCGATTAGAAACACAAAAAAAGTGAAAGTAACTTTTTTAAGTTTTGGTAAGAGTATGTAACGAGTGACGGAACTTCATTACACGTTACTAAATGTAAGTAACGTAAGTAGGTTTCCCGTTACTGTTTTCGGAAAGCAACGAGTACGTTACAACGTTACCGGAAAAAGCAACGCGTTAGTGATAACTCGTTCCTTGCGACGCATTACCGCCAACACTACATATGTATTCCGTAACGGCGCCGACAAAATGTATACGGGCGAAGAAAGTTTCACTTGGTGAAAGATTCGGACGCAAATAGACATCAGCTTGCTGTTTATAAAAGTACAACCGCCTTCTTTTTTTTCTTTTTTTAGTAAGGTTAGGTTAAATTTTGTGCTGAATGGTGCGAGCTACAAAACAGGTCTAGAGCAATTGGTTGTCGCAGGTCAGTCACTTTAGTGTAAATATCAGGGGGATAACAATGCAATCATTTTGTTTCACTTGTTTTTTGTGCTCCGTTATTTTTAATCTTAAATGCCCGTAAACTTGCTTTAAAAATACGTCTTTGGACGCCCCGAGAGTGTCGCTTACATAATCCGTGTAGGCAGCTCAAAATACCTAGCTGCCTCGTATTCATATATGTATTTACTTATTTATGTATCAACACTTAAACGTCTCATATTCACTTTTTGCAGGAATAAGATTGCATAACTCAAACGTGATAAATGACGCCTACACAGTTCACGCAACAAAAACATGTACAAGAAGAAATACAGCCACGTAAAATAGTCAGTGTAAAATGTAGGTACATGCTATAAAATATGACCAACGCAAATGAAATACACCTTAGAACCTTGTTACCGAGACGACAACCATTGGTCAAGGCGGCCACTGTCTGCTTGGCATGTCCTTTCATCCCAGAGTGCGGGAAAAAAATATAAAAAACAAGAAAATAGATTTGGGGACTCGCAGATCTGAAAAGATTGTTCGAAAGATGTGGAAATAAATTTGCTCGTTATTTTGAAGACTCCAGTCAAAGCAGGGTTGGGTAGAAATACTCAAATGTGTATTTGGAAATACAAATACTGGGATACATTAAAATGGTAGCTAAAATACTGATACAAAAATATATATGTAAAAATGTATCGCGATACGTATCAGAAATACATTTTAAATAGAGGCAAAAAGTCTTTGGAAATACAAATACAGGAATACATTTTTAGGGAAGGCAGAAATACAAATACAGAAATACTGATACTGAAATACATTTTTCATATTTGTTTGAGACGCCAATTGAGATGAAGCTTGAAGTTTGAAGTGGAAGTTTGTGATCACGAAATTACCTTGAAGGTAGTGGTTTCGGACAACAAAAAGTCTTCAATGAGCTCGAAAAAAAAAAAAAAACGTTTCATTAAGGACTGACCGCGGTCCCTTCCCTGACATCCTGCCTGTCTGACGAGGGATGCGAACAGATTCCGACCCCTACAGTAAATTCTGTGTCACCCTAAATCCCAACAAAACGTCACCACGCCCCTGTCAACACTGATCACATGACGTCACGGTGGAATGAACTGGTATTCTTTATCTGTAGGTGTGGCCTGAACATGAATCTTCACCAGGCTTCTGTATGAAAGGGCATACAGTACTTTCGTTGTAAATTACTTCGTTGAAGATCGTGCAGGCAGTGTCATTTGGAATTTTTGAGAGTGGTGGACCGCCTGAAGCATCCTGGAACACATGTCTTATCTTCTTTTGCGGTTGAAAAAACAATACGGTGGAATCCCTGTTGTGACGGTCCTTCCTGCCGACCCTCGGCCACCCACGCATGGATTGCAGTCCTCAAGTTGCTACACGAATATTTCGAATTTCGGGAAACAAATAATTTAGAAAGTACTTTATTTTATATTTCATTAAATGGCTACCAAATTTACACCACATAAAAGCGAAAATATGTCCTTTTAACGCTTCCATTAATTATAATGTGAACCAGTGATGCCAATAAACCCAACAAATATTGCACTTTTCCTCCGCCAAATGAAATCAACTAGTTCTTTTTTTAATTCTTGCGCATGCGCACGAAAGTTGAACTTCACTGACCCTTTGTCGAACATCACGATGAAAGTTCGAAAAATTCGAACGGTCGAACCCTAACCTGGACAGGTTCGCGACATAATAGTTTTGACTAGGGGTGTCGCGGAACCGGCCGAGGTTCGAGTTCGACCAGGTTCGACTTTTCGAACTCTTAGTGGAATGTTCGACGAACTTTGTATTGAGGTTCGACTCGTGTGCGCATGCGCGACAGGCAGGCCAGTTGCCTTCCGGATTGGATGGTAATGGCTAAGAGATCATTTAAGGGCAGCGCTTATTGGTTATTCCTGTTAATACACTGCAAAAAATTAAGTTATTAACTTCCTCAGTGATTAGAATTTTTTTTTTAATTGCAACTGTTCCTAAAATAAAATAACCCTTTGCATGAAAAAGAAATTCTCCAAACCTAGACATGCTTGTATTAAGGTCTGGCCACACTGTCCATAAAGTCGAACCCATAGAGTTATTACAATAAACGCTAGAGGCTCAGCTGGCGCTAGTGTCTACAGGACTTCCGGTTGCAAATTGAAGCAGACAGCATGCAGTCTACATTTCCAGCCTCCCTGTGTATTCCTATGGGAAAACGCGCGTGAATTTTGTCTCTTCGCCGGAAAATAACACGAATAACTTTTGTCATTTCGGTTGTACCGGATAGTATGTACCTTTATTGGTATTGTGAAAGTGTAATTGCTTTAGTTACAGCATTTTTCTTTACCACTGAGCGATGTTAAACTTCGCTCTATTTCAGGCCCAAACCTCTGTTTCAAGGAAGGTATGTGAAAACGAGCGACGATTCTAAGCAAACTAACGATCGAAAGGAATGTAGTGTGTGTTCAAGGTTCGCTAGCATTTCGGTGGTGCTTATATATTGCTAATATGCCCGTCCTGTCATTGGATGAAAATGACTCCGTCGTGCGCATCTTTACGATCGGTTAAAGAAACATTCGAACGCAAAAAATAAAGCACGTGAGCTACGAAAGGTATGTCTTTTTATTATTTCCCATGTCGGGCAGTTTTTATCGGGCACCTGCTCTCTGGCTTCCCCTATTTGCAAAGATTTGGAGCGTGCGGGTGATGCTTTGAACCATTTGAACCCAGAACAAGCATCTTCACAGTACTTATTTATTGCAAATCTGACTATATTACGTGACTTTCAATTTATTTTGATCGTCTGCAAGCACAAGGAGTTACTTATCCAGTGTTACTGCGTAGTTCTTGCCGTCTCTCTCGGTTTTCTACATGTCCTTCGTTCGTTTGGCACGTATATCCCCCATGTTGGAAAGCGTCGACGCCGTGTTCGCGCTAACAGTGTCCGACAGTGCACAAAAATACACGTACGAAGCCGTTTTAGCACCGTTTTTAATGCGATGAATTTGAAAGAAAAACGCCGTAACTGACCATTTATTTCGTCTGCGTGACTGAGAAATGTTCCAATGTGCCTAGTACGTACGAGTTATTCGTGATATTTGCTCTTATAATCGAGCGCAGAGAGAAAATGCACTCGCTTTTTCCCATAGGAATACATTACCGGAAGTCAAATTTAGACTGCTTGCTGTCTGCTTCAAAATGCAACAGCACACTAGCGCCAGCTGAGCCTCTAGCGTTTATTGTAATAACTCTATGGTCGAACCCACTGATCTCAATGACAATTGCTGGATCGCGTTTGACCAGCACCGCCTATGGACGGGAATGCGGCCACGGTCGGCCATCTTTTTTTGGTAGAGTTATATCATCTCTAGCCATCATAGTAATATGGCGGACAGCGCAATGGCGGCAGGCTGCCGCAGCAATGCCGTAGATCTAGTACACTGTACCGTGGGTGATATTTCGTGCTTGATTGAAGTTGTTCGACGAAGCAGATTCTTGAAACCCGGCGTGAACGGTAGCCTCGTTTTTGAGGACCCGGCGAAAGTTCCTACGAAAGCGCAGCACGGGGGAAAGCAGCGCAGCTCGCATCAAAGCAGACTCCGTAGCGGCGTCTGCTTTCGATGCTTCTTTCGATGCGACTTTCAATGCGTGCTGTGCTACTTTTCCCCGGTGCTGCGCGATTTCGTCAACTTTTACCGGGTCCTCAAAGACCGGGCTACCGTTCACGCCGGGTTTTAAAAACATGTTTTTTCAAACAATTTCAATCAATCACGGAATATCACCCACGCTATTTTGATGGCAGCCTGCCACCACAACTGCCAAAACGCCGTCTGCCATGGATGGATGATGGTGGCTGCCAGGTGGCTTCAGCAGCTGTATCTTGACTAGAGGTGATATCACTCTACCAAAAGATGGCCGCCAGTGACCGCATTCGCGGAGCAGGCAAACGCGATCCAGCAATTGTCATTGAGATCAGTGGTCGAACCGGTCGAAACTGGTGAAAAGGTCGAAGGTTCGTCGAACCAGTTCGACCCAGTCGAACCCCGAAAGTTCGACCTAAAAATCCGGTTCGACAAAAGTTCGCGACACCCCTAGTTTTGACTGCGCGGGTGTGGCAGGAGTTGTTGTCGATGGCGATGCAATGTTCTGCTTGTCCCTAGCTTTTTCTTTTTTTAATTTTCAAACATTTATATTAGATAACACTCTCGACTTTTATTTTATATTTATATTTCACTCTCGAGGTTTATTTTATTGTATTTATTTATGGAACGCGCAGTTACATCACATATTGCTATACAAGTGCCACACAACAAAGGGATTGGTGAAAAAGAAACCAAAACTGTTCTTGTCTTGCTGCCTTTCTCAGTGAATAAACATATTTAAAAGGTAATGTGTGGCAGGCAGATTATTCGTTACTTGCTCGAATATTCGCAGTTTGTGCGAATATTCACCGTTTTTCCCGAATATTCGGCTTTGGCCGAATATTCGAGAACTTCCGAATATGCTATTTTCGAATCGAATACGTTTCGAATAAGAAACATATTCGATTCGTATTCGAAATTTCGAATATTCGCACACCCCTAGCAAATTCCTATGTAATACAAAAAAACACAAAAAACGTCTTTGTGAGGAGAAAAAAAAATGTGGAAGGCAAAGAAAGGGTTCTTCTCACCTTGCTATCGTTATTTGTTTCTGTGCATCAAACATTTCAGTGGCCCACAAGGACGTTTTCTAACTTCAAAAAGGAAATTTTTTTTTTGACCTTTTGACTGCGGCCAAACCTTTTCTTGGAGATTTTCACAAATTAGATCCACCACCTAGAGGAACCTATGTGGTGAATCACAGTGTCGTAACTCACAAATTCGATTTTTACGTGCCCGAGGAAAAAAAAAAAAGAAACACGAAAAAACAAACGTATACAGCCCAGCACACGCGTGTTCGGACGCCACGGCCCGCGCCGGAGAACCCCAAAGCTTCGTGTCTTGGACTGACCCCAGAGCGAAAGCAAAAGGCCCAGGGACGGACAAGTTCACGCACACCGACGGCCCCCGGACACACCCGATACACCACCGGCAGCGCGGCGAACGCGCAACGACGCTCCATCCACGGAGCCCCCGACGAAGATTTAGGCCTAGCGACGACTACGGACAAGCGCAAACCCTGGCGCAAACGCACGGCGACGCCCGCCGAGTACGGCTGCGGCACTGGCAGCGCGACGTGCGATGTGGGCAAGACGCGACGCCGTCGATGCCGTTCCA